>VDFB02390710.1:93494-292357 GCA_007258455.2 Sequoia sempervirens | reverse complement strand
TGCAAAATCCCCAAAAAGTATACATCAAAATGACACTTTATTTTAGTGCATCTACAAAAGAGAATGTGCATGAAAAAGATGTCTACAATGTCCAAATAGGACATAATACTAGAAATACATATAGAACAATCAAACATGAGCCATCCCACTCAAATGATTTTTTTTTTTGAGGAGCTAAGACGTCCAAGTAATTCACCAAAGTGAGAAAACACAAAAGCTTAAATAAAATGTACTTGGACATAAATCTAGAAAAAGTGCATGGATGGTTGTGAAGAGCTCGGAAAGATGGTTCCAATGCTGCTAGAATCATGAAAAATGAAGAAAATAGTCAAAATTTATGAGCTTAGTATTGAAAAAAACACCTTTGACTTCAACAGGCTATAGAATATACTAGCAATAGAAAAAAGAGAGAAAAAATAGCACCATATTGGATAGTTCTTGAAACTAGCTTTTTGTCGATATTATGTTTGCCCAATCCTAATGCCCAAGTGAAAAGTTATGCCCATTTTCCTGAGTTTTCCTATTTTGTGAAAAAAGAAAAAAAAATTAGCCCCCAGGGGCTAGGCACTGGTTGCCCATATGACCCTGGGGTGGCGGATTTTTTTTGTTTTTTAGTTTTTTTCCTTTCAAGCCACAAGATGAAACAACGAACAAAGACACCTTCCATGCAAGAGATCTGCAAACAAAGAGTTGTAATATTCCTCAACAAGAAAAATCTATGGAATGAACCTCAAGAATCTCCAAGGAAAATAAATGTCCTCAAAGGTTAAGAGTTCAAGAGAACAAATCTCCATATTTTTCATAATACAATGAGGGTTGAGTTCTATATAGGAGCAACCCTAATAATTGCTCATGAACAGTTAACATAGAAAATCACTTAATTAACTTAATAAATAAATCCTAAGTTTAGCTTAAGTGCATGAGAATAAATTAGACTAATGTGGACACTAGAAATGGATGCTTCACTTCCTTGTCCACACAAATGGGGATACAAGGAGAGGGATCCAATTTTGCAATATTCACATTCAAAGACACCTTAGAGATCTCAACCCAATGAAGGACATGTGAGAGATATGACTATAAGGTATCCTTGGAGATGATTGAGACAAGAAAGGGGTTCACCACCAAGTGTAAACTTGGAAAAGACAAAATGTTGGAATACATAGTGTGATATGCAAAAAGACCTAAAAAGATAAATTGAATGCAAATAAAATAAAATAGGAAATCCAAATAAAAAGAGTGTACCTAGAAACTTGTAGAGGCTAGAGT
The DNA here is from genome assembly GCA_007258455.2 of Sequoia sempervirens. Lineage (NCBI taxonomy): Eukaryota > Viridiplantae > Streptophyta > Pinopsida > Cupressales > Cupressaceae > Sequoia > Sequoia sempervirens. The sequence goes on along the minus strand of VDFB02390710.1, from coordinate 291,088 downwards.
GAAGAATGGAAATGCTACTGATTCTAAAAGTTTGGCCCACTGGGACTCATTCGCCAATCTGGGCGAATTAGTCCTAGATCGGGGTTTTTGCATAGGAATAGGTTTCTCAAAAAAGGGTATCTGAAAATGCCAAAATATCAAAATTGACCAAAAATGGGACTCATTTGCCACTTGTGGTGAATGAGTCTAGTTTGGATTTTTTGGAAATTTAAACTTTTGATCTGCACCTCTTGGTCCGCTCTTTCGGTACCTCCAAGTGTTCAGATCTGAAACCCTAATTTTTGGGGCTGTAAGTGACTTTTTGTGAATATTTTGACCTAGAAAATGGAGAGACAACTCCAAAAAATTTGTAACCTATTCTTCAATGATCTCCAAGCCTTCAAATTACCTAGATCTGCAATCACACAAAGAAAGAGAGAAAATGTTGATTGTTAGGGAATAGGGGTTTTCCTTGGTCAAACCCTTTTGAAGTAATTAAACCAAATGATGAAATAAGATAATGAATAATGAACATGAGATAATGCAATTAGAACCTTTCCATGATGATGGGTCTTGAAGTGCTGCAACAATTGATGAAGAATCTTTCCCTTGAATGCCTTGGAATTGATCTTGAAAGCTATCTTGATGACCTTGTGAAGACTTGAAATTCCTATCTCTTGAGTGCTTGAATTGACAATATGAAAGTATGATGAAACAATGATTTGGAAGGTTTTTTATATAGGAAATCCATTCACATGACTGTTAATTTAATCCCTAAGGCTGACAGTGAAGAAATTTAAACTTAAAACCTAATTTTTCCCGTTCAAACCTCAAAAATACCCCAAGTGGGACTCATTCACCATGTGAATGAGTCCCACTTGGATGAGACTAATTCACCCAAAGTGGCGAATGGGTCCCACAAGGGGCTCTTTTTCCAGCTGGGATGTCAGGGAGTGAAGAAATTAAGTTTATATGTTGATTTTGTAAGGTCTTTAATCAAAATATGCCTTGGGATGCACAATATGGGGTCCTAGGGGCCTAATAATGATGATATAAAGGTCACAAATGCAATAGGGTCCAAAATCCAATGTGCAAGTGTAAATAAATACACTTAACAACACTAAATTAAGGTAAAATTAGGTTTATTTAGCTTACAAGGGTCCTAAATCCAATGTGAATGTGTAAAACATATTACAACACTAGATTAGGTCCACTTGATTTACAAGCCCCTTAAATTCAATGTGAAAGTGTAAATAAATAAATTTTACAACATTAAATTAGAGAAAAGTTAAGTTAATTTAGCTTAAAACAGGCCCAAGACCTAATTTGGATGTGTAAAACACCTCACAACACTAGAACAAGGCAACATTAAGTTCAATTTATCATTAATTACTCCCAAATCAAGCAAGGAAAAGGCATACTTTTTTTGTGGTCACAACTAATAATCAATTAAAGATTAATTAATTATTAGCTAATGCATGATTACTCTAACACCTATCTCTCCCTCTCTACTTCTCTCTATCTCCCCTCTCCATCTCTCTACTTACCTCTCCCTGTATAACTCCATACCACTCTCTCTCTACCTACCTATCTACCTAGATATCTCATCTCTCTTAATCTCACCTATACCTCTTTACCTCTCCCTCCCTCCCCTCTCTCTCCCACCTTCGCCTCTCTCTTTTTCCCATCCTCCCTTCTCTCTCTTTGTCTCTTTATTTGTCTCTCTCTTTGGTGTGCACCAAGATGTGATACAAGAAGGGGAGGAAGGTAGGGTTATTTGGAGAGATGGGGAAGGAGGGAGGGAGAGGTAGAGATGGAGAGAGATAGAGAGAAGGAGAGAGTGAGAGAGAAAGAGGGAAGAGAGGGGGAGAGAGTGAGAGAGAGAGAGAGTAAAGAGGGAAGGAGAGAGGGAGAGAGAGAAAGAGGGGAGAGGGAGGGAGGAGTGACAGAGAGGTTATAAAGAGAGAATTAGAGAGATAATTATCTCGCCCTCTCTCTATCTCCTTCTATCTATCTCAACTATCCCTCTTTACCTCTCCCTCCCTCCCCCCTCTCTCCCACCCTCCTCCTCCTCTCTCTCTCTCTCCCTTCCACCAAACCTTAACTCTCTACTTCTTTTATCTCCCCCTCCCTCTCTCTACCTACCTCTTTCACCTCTCTATTTCCATCCCTACCTCTCCCTCCATCTCTTCTTCCATCTCTACTTCCCTCTACCTACATATCCCTCTATACCTTGTTCTCTCTCCATCCCTCCCTCCTTCCCTCTCTCAATCTCTCCATCTTCTTCCTTCTCTCACTACTCTCTCTCACTTTTGCTTCCCTCTCTCTCCTTCCTTACCTCTCTACTCTATCTCAAATCTCTCCCTACATCTCTATCCCTCCCTCTCTCTCTCCCTCCACCCTCTTTCTATCTCTCATCTCCCTCTCTCTCCTCTCCCTCTCTGCCTACCCCTCTCTCTCCTCTACTTCTCTCTACCTACCTCTATCTCTTACCCCCTCTTTCTATCACTCCTCACCCTCTCTCTACATATCTCTCCCTTTCTACTATATATCACAATTATTCCTCTTTACCTCTCCCTACCTCTCTCTCTCTCTCTATCTCACCTCTCTCCCTCCCTCCCTCCCTCCCTACTTACCTCTCCCTCTCTCTACTTCTCTCTATCTCCCATCTCCATCTCTCTACCTACCTCTCCCTCTATAACTCCATACCACTCTCTCTCTACCTACCTCTCTATTTATATCTCCCCTCTCCCTCTCTCTACTTTCCTCTCTATCTCACATATACCTCTTTACCTCTCCCTCCCTCCCATCTCTCTCTCCCACCCTCACCTCTCTCTCTCTCTCCCACCCTCCCTCATCTCTCTGATGTGCACCAAGATGTGATACAAAATGGGAGGAAGGTGTGGAGCTTGAGAGAAAGAGGGAAGGAGGGAGGGAGAGGTAAAGATGGAGAGAGATAGAGAGAAGGAGAGAGTGAGAAAGAAAGATGGGAAAGATAGGGAGAGAGTGAGATAAAAAGAGGGGGGAGAGAGAGGTGAGATAGAGAGAGAGTAGAGATGGAAGGATAGAGAGAGAGAGAGAAAGAGGGGAGAAGGAGTGAGAAGTGAGAGAGAGGTGATAGAGAAAGAAGTAGAGAGAGGAGGAAGGTGGAGAGATTGAGAGAGGGAATGAGGGAGGTAGAGAGAGAGAAAGAGGTGTATAGGGATAGGTAGGTAGAGAGAAGTAGAGAGAGAAGGAGATTTAGAGGTGAGAGAGAGAAGTAGAGAGATAGAGGTAGGTAGAGAGGGGGGGAGATAAAGAGTAGTAGAGAGGGAAGGAGGGAGGGAGGTGGAGAGAGAGAGAGAGAGAAGTTGGATAGAGAGTAGAGAGTGAGTGAGAGAGGAGATAGAGAGATATATAGAGTGTAGAAGGAAGGGAGGGAGATAGAAAGTAGAGAGGGAAGGAGGGAGAGAGATAGAGAGTGAGAGAACTATGGACAAGTAAAGAGGTAGTTCTTGAGCTCAAGAGAGAGAGAGAGAGTTAGATAAAGGGATGGAGATAGTGAGAGAGGGAGATCTAGTGTATAAGAGATAAATGATGATCAAGATAGATAGAGAGAGAAAGATGATACAACTTGTTGATTACTAAAATTTGACTGTCTGAAAAATTATAAGATATTCTAAACACTAGAATTCGCAATATAACTCCAAGAGATTTGAAATCACTCTCAAACATCCTAAAACTATATACATAAAATATAACTTAAATTATAAGAAAGTAAATTTTCATATGTAAATGTCAACTTATACTTAAACCACTCTCAAACATCCTAGCAAAGAAATAGAAAGAAAAAGACAGAAAAAAAGAAAGAGTTCAAAATATGCATTCTAAAATATCATGCAAAATTTGGTGCTCGCCAAATGATGCACAAAATTTGGATAGCACAAAATTTGGTGCTCACCAAATGATGCAACTCATTTTTCTAGTGCAAAATTTGGTGCTCACCAAATGATGCACTTCATTTGGCGAGCACCAAATTTTGTGCTCACCAAATGATGCAACTCATTTGGCGAGCACCAAATTTTGTGCTCACCAAATGATGCAACTCATTTGGCGAGCACCAAATTCATCACTCACCAAATGATGCAACTCATTTGCGAGCACCAAATTTGGCACTCACCAAATGATGCAACTCATTTGGTGAGCACCAAATTTGGTGCTCACCAAATGATGCAACTCATTTGGAAAGCACCAAAGTTGGTGCTCACCAAATGATGTAACTCATTTGGCGAGCACCAAATTTGGCGCTCACCAAATGATGCAACTCATTTGGCGAGCACCAAATTTGACGCTCACCAAATGATGCAACTCATTTGGTGAGCACCAAATTTTGTGCTCATCAAATGATGCAACTCATTTTTCTAGCGCTAAATTTGGTGCTCACCAAATGATGCACTTCATTTGGTGAGCACCAAATTTGGTGCTCACCAAATAATGCAACTCATTTTGCAAGTGCCAAATTTATTGCTCATCAAATGATGTATTTCATTTGGCGAGTGCCAAATTTGGCGCTCGGCAAATGGTCATATAGGGTAAAAAGAAAGTAGCATCTTTTTCGTGTCACAACTTGGTGCACTTACCCCTAGGCGACTTAGTCCCCCAAAATTAGCCCCAGATTTGAACCACGTATGCATAGTACTCTGCTCATTCTATTTTTGAAATCAGAATTTGACTTGTAGTTTCCAATTTCTCTATATTTACATAAGAACAATGTATTTTTAGTCATTTAGTTTCATCATTAAATTTTCATTCCAAATCCATTTCAAACCCCCAAATCAATTTAGATCCAAGGCTATTGGCTCACCTTCAAGTTTGGAAGTCATTCTAATTCCTTTACCGATCTGAATTATGATGTTTTATAGTGAAAGGTGGCTAATCCTAGTAAAATCCTAGTATCACTTTTCCCACATCACAAATAAATTGGGACTTTATGATCTAAATCTTGTTTGTTAAAGCAAATCTCCAAATTTGGTACACTTAGTCTAATTTGCTTAGTGGGTTTGAAAGAGTCATTAAAATAATTAATCATGCCATGATGTTGGTGCAAATATACTTATTCTTAATTAAATGTTATTCTCTTTTAGTTGAATTCATGTTGAATTGTGTCCTTTCTAACCTTTTACAAATTTTGTTCAAATTTGAGTGGGATCCACAAAATTTTAAGACCAAAAAGAATCAATTGATTTTGAACATTTGATTACTCCAATATAAGTCCATATTAGCCCACATTTGACATGCTCTAAATTTGTTGCCACACCTAAAATACAATAGTGGTTTGATTATTTGGTGGTTTGATGTTATCACCCATACTGCCATTTTTTAGAATGTTTAGATGATAGCTAGCTATGTATATCATAAATCATATGTGGCCATGTTTCTAGATGTCAATTGATTCTTTCCACACTCCAAATTTAAGTTTCTAAGCACTTGTGTTGGTCATTAATTCCTACACTACTTGAGGAGCCCATATAAAGCCATAATTCACTAGTTAAAAGTTAGTGCTTATGTTTTGAATGATTATTTATAAACCCTATGGCCCCTAAAAATTATATATAATTCATGTCAAAAAATAAAATAGATTGAAGAAGATGTTTAGTCTAATTACCATTTTATTGTTTCATGCATTGTATCTCCTAGATATTAGGTTCTTGAGATGGAGGTTGTGTGTGAATTTTGTAGATAAATTATTAAATTATTAGAATTTCTCTAGATCTCTGGTTGGTGATACTCCTACAAAGGCTTTCTTTACAAATATATTTTAATTTTGGTTTATTAAATAATACATTGGAAAAATTCATTGGAGTGTAGATTTTTTCTCATGAAGGATTTTCCCCATGTACACCTATGTTATAGTATATTTTATATGTTATATTTAAATTTAATTTTGTTTTCCATAATTGTTATAATATATTGAATTTAAACAACACTCTCCTTAAAATATTAGTGTACAGGAAGTATTTATATGTACCTTTGTTCCTTTAGTAGCCCTCCCATGAACTTGAATAAGAATAATATGTTTGTGAGACAAGGTAAATTAAATTTGATTCATTCTCTCTTAGAAATTGAATTTTTTATGAGCATAATAGGTTTTCTATGTTGCAATATTTATAATATAATGAAATGTCCCTTAGAGAGAAACTTGTTACAAGAATTAAATCTCATTAAATTTAAGGGGTATAATAGACCTAAATCATAAATTCATATTGTAGGTTTTTGACAAAAACTTCTTCTGTCTAGGCATTCTTTGTCTTAAAGAGATTATGATTTTTGGAAAATTACTTTGTCATGTGCCATGCCATATGGCTAGATGATATCCATTTTATTAGTATTCTTGAACAAGGTTGAGGTGGCATGGTAAAATTTATTGATGCCAAGTAGCATTCTCAATATGTTACAATGATTATGACACTACTAATAGAGACTTATTAGCCCTTTTTAGTATTCATAACCAAGATTTAGAATCTATCAATTTCTATGCCTTGAATTATGTATCTAAAATTAATCTACTTTATGGGTGGCTTGGAGATGACCTTCTACTAATGTAATTAGTTCCTAATGGTTACTTCAAGATAGTTGAGGTGGCAATTGATGAACAAGGACATTTCCCTATGTGATGGACAACTATAAGAGAGAGATGTGGTTCCATGTACACAATAAATTGGCCTTTATGGTCTAAATATTGACTACCAAAACACGTCTTCAATTTTGGTTCACTTCATTTGATTTGCATGGTGGGTTTGAAAGAGTTTGTAGTGTCAAAAAAAAAATCCTTTTTCACACTTAATTTGGATAATTGACATAAATTTGAATTAATTGTATCTTGAAATAGTGTTGTACACATTCACATCATTCTAGTGTCCTTATTTAATTAAAATGTACCTTAAATTATCCTTTGCAAGAGTGTTGTAAAGTGTTGTAACAAACTTTCACACTTTTCTAGGGTTTATTTAATGAATTAAGCCTAATGAGCCCCTTTTAATGAAATGTACTTAATGTGTACCCTATTTAGGTGTTGCAAAGTGTTGTAATACACTTTCACATTTATCTAGGGTCCCCTTAATTGTGGTTAATTGGAGCAATTAACCCCTTTAATTCAAATTTAAACCTTATCTATGACACTTCCCAAAGATCTATCCTGACACCCATAATTCAAATTGCATAACATTTAATTGGGAAAATTGAGGTCCTAGAAAATGGTGCTAGGACCCATTTTCCCTAGGTGGCAAATGGGTCCTCCCTTAATAGGACCTCCCTTTCTTTACTGATTCTACATGGATTTTTTACCCTCTTTCCATCCCCCAGGGTTAAGTCCTAGAAAATAGTGCCAGGACCCATTCGCCCTAGGTGGTGAATGGGGTTTCCCTTAATGAAGACCCCCTTTTTGAATTTCATTGTGGTGGGAATTTAATAATGTTTATTTCTAGATCTGGTGTCGACCTTAATTGTTTGAATTTTAGGGTTAATCTCCTAATTTAGTATAAATAAGGAGTTAATTCACATTATTTCTAACTATTTACTAATTTGGTTCAAAATTGATGTTGGTGTAGGTTTTTATTTTCCTAGTTGGGTTATTTATTTTCTTATATTCCTAGGTTTTTCCTACACTTTAATTAAGCTAAGTTCTTAGGTTTAATTATGTGAGTATTAGTGTGAGTGGGTGAATGGTGTCAGCATCTTCCAGGGGAGCTACACTTGCCTATCTTAGACTATTGTGATGGGCTCTTCCCATTGGTCATATTTGCCACCTCCCCCTCTCTCATAGTCTATTTATACTCACCTCCAAGCTTGTATTTTGCATCTTTTCTTTTGCATCCTCATAATGCTATTTTTATTTTGGAGCATTTGCATTGCTCTCATGGAGACTAAATATGTGTTGCTATTTTGATCTTGTGTCATTTGCTTTCACAGTTTCATATCTATTTATGTGCACTAGTTTTCTAGGTTATTCATCTTTTCAGATTCTAACAATTGAGTGGTGGCTAAAATTTTTTAAGGTTGAAAAGACTCAATTCCTTTTGAACATGTCATTAGTTTAATATAGTTTTGTATCTATTTATATTTGCAAGAGTGTAATTGACATAGAATGGCATGCTCTAATAATACTCTAATAGATGATACTAGAACACTCTCATTTATATTTTATCAATAACCATAGCATACTTCTTGATAATTCCTAGGTCATCTTGAGATGATTTTAAATGAAAGGGTTAGTGTATTAAATGCACAAATCAACATAATGTGTACTAAGCTTGTTCACAACAACTAGTTAAGTGGTTGGTGAGTAATAATTTAGATTTTGAAGCTTAAAAGTTTAGGGTTTAGATTTGGAGATGCAAAAGTGATTGGTGCGAATTTGATCCAAGGCGAGGCAAAATAAATCTAAAGATCAAGAATAAATATTTGGGAATTGGTGTTAAAGAGAATTGGGGCTTGTGATTTCATAAGCCAAATTTACACAGGAACATGTTATTTGTGAGATTATTATTACATTTAGTACACCTTGACTAAAAGAAGCCCAAAATATATTTTGACAAGTTATGCATGAATCTCTCCACATGCAAATCACTTTAACCTTTATGCACACCACCTAATAAACTTCAATATCATGCGTAGATGTATGCTTATTTAATTAGTTTTATTTATAGGTTGTTTCTACTTTTAGTTTGAATAAGAGTTAACAAGTTGTGTTTCACCGTTTATCTCTCAATCATTAAGCTCACTAAATAATGCATGATAGATGCATGCTTTTATTTTTTAAGTAGAAATAGAATAGTATTTAAAATCTTAGATATTTTAAATATTTTAAAATAAGTATAATTTTTCTATTTCATAAATAAAGTAATTAGTTACATATAAATAAATAATATTTATTATAATTATAAAAAATAAAATAAATAAAATATAGTATAATAAAAATAGTAATTAAAATAATTCTTAAATAATGTTTAAATTTATTGTCTTTAAAATATTTCACTCTATAGTAAAGTAAATAATACAAATAAAATAATATAATTTTTAAATCTAAAGTAAAATAATATAAATCTTAAATAAAATAAGAAATGTGTCAATGTATGTATGAAATATATAAAAAAATCATATGTCATGATATTGCTATTAGGATTCAACTGAAAGTCAAACTCATTGACCCATGTTTCATAATTTGCCCGGCAGATCTGGATGGGTGACCTCGATGGACAGCTGCTTCACAGGAGCATCACCTAGATGCAATGAGTGCTAAGTGGACCATTCGATATCATGAGAGATGGGTTCTTGTTGAACCCTACTCATGAAACATGGGTCAATGAGTTTGACTCGAAACTACAGTTGAATCGATAGCAATATCATAATTTGACACAATGGAAAAATACCTCCTACTTATCAAATCATATGTCATCAAAAGTTTAAAAGTTTTAACATTAATTTACTTTTGTAAATATTTTCAATGAAATAGAAATTTAATTATTTGTTGAATTTTTGTTAATAATAAATTATTAATTAAAAAAATTTAATATATTTTATATTATTGTTTTTATTAAATAAATTTAATTAAACTAGCATAAAAATTTATATAAAAGATATCAAAAGATATCATTTTGAAAATGTCTTATTTTGTAATTTATGATTTAAGTAAAATATGAGAATGATCCCTTGAAGGTAGATATACTAATTATGTAAATTTGTATTTGCAACTTTTGTTTTCATAATATTGTATTACATTGAATAAGGATTGTTAAAGAGTCAGTGTTAGTTGTTATCGGGGTATTACAATTTACCTGTTTTAGTTAAATTGTCTTATACAACTGCTCATTTTCTCCATTGTATAATGGCTTTGCATTACATTGAGATCAATAACAATCACCACAATATTCAGATCCTTCGGATTTTCCAACATTTGGTATCAGAGTCGTAATGTGACGAGTATGATAAGGGTTGGGTCCCATGGGGGGGCTTCAGGATCCATTTTTAAGGAGTAGGAGGTCTCATGAAGTCAAAAAAAGATTGCTACAAGATTATTTGGAATCTTTTCTTGAACAATAGCAGCTCCTACCTTCTAGGACTGCAGAGTTGAGGGGGTGATAATGAGGTGGGGCTAGAGATTGCCCCTACAGTTTAGGAATTTTATTTTTCATTTGTAAATCATCTCAACTTTTAAGCTTCCTTAAATTATGAAACTTAAATTTTAAGTTTAACTGCATAGTAAATAAGTTGATGAGCCCACCACTTAAAATTTGGAGCCTAATATTTTAAGCTAAACTACATTACTAAGTTCATGGGATCACCACCTTTAAAAAAATTGTAAAAATTCTCAGCAGCACCCACTGAAAGTTTTCAGAAAACCCACATCCATAGGACCCCACCCTAAGAGGCAAGAATGGAGGTGATTGACCTATTGCAAAAACCACATTAACTCTCAACACCTTGTTCTCGGGTGACAAGGAAGTGCGACTAAGGTGTGAATACTAGATGACATACATAAAACATGGTGAGCAGAATGCTTCCTGTAAGTTTATCCTCTAAATTATATTGAGTATGTCATATTTGCAAATAGATCATACAAGCATTGAGTAAAAATCCATGTGGAGGAAAAGATACAAAGAGGATTGAATAACCTGTGCTCGCCAGTGAGAAAGGCACGATTCATATTGAATGAAGTGCCTGGGAGTATAAGAAATGAAGAAAGTAGGAATCATGTACTTGTAGTCCGTGAAGCTCTAGCATGTCATTATAGGAATCACATACTTGTAGTCAGTGAAGCTCTAGCATGGTGTTGTAGGCCTATCGCTTGGTTTTAGTCTGTTCGGGTATAGAGTTTATTAACTGTCAAACCAGACGCTCCCGCCTGTGAGAAGACTACCGATAGGAAGTTGTGGATCCTGTTGGGTTATCTGAAGCCCAAATTAGCATGTTTCCTTTATAATTCAAAATACTTTCTCATTTTGTAATTACTTCTATTGGCATGTGTGGCCAATTTAGAAGTTGTCTTTTTCAAATGGATTTTTCCATTTAATTGGTTGGAGACATGTTTGATAAATACAACTGCTGGCTGGTTATGTAATTAATTAGAACATGATAATAAATGAGATAATCCTTGAGTGTGGATGTAGCTATCAAATTGATGGTTAACCACGATAAATCTGTGTTCTAGTTTTGTGATTGTTTTAATCTTTTATTGAACTGCAATTTCTTTTTCACTTTATTCTGCAAATTATATTCAACAATTGGTATCAGAGAAGGTTGGAGAAATTTTTGTGCAAGAAATTGTGAAGAACTTCTGTAGCCATGGAAGATGTAGACAAGTGGAAAATCAAAAAGTTTGTAGGGAAAAATTTAAGGCTTTGGAAAGTGTAGATGGAATCCCTTCTCATCAAACAAGATCTTTCGAATGCATTGGCTAGCAAAGCCAAAGGGAAAGGATCTCTATTAGATTAAGAATGGGAGAAGCTGGACAAAAAAACAAGAGCTACAATCTTCCTGTCGCTCTCCAACAATGTTTTATTTAATGTCCCTATAGAGAAGACTATGCAAGAGTTGTGGGATAAATTTTCTTCAATGTATGAAATGGCATCTACTTTCAATAAGGTATTTATTAAGAAGAAATTGTATAATTTAAAAATGTGAGGAGTTATGTCCAATCATTTGAATGAATTTAATACATTAGTTACCCAGCTGATTTCCGTAAGCATAAATTTGGATGATGAGATCAAAGCTATTTTATTACTATGTTCTTTACCAAATAGAGCTAGGAAGGTGTTGTGATGGAAGTGAGCACTTCGGTGGCTGCCAAAAGCAAGCTAAAATTTGATGATGTTGCAGCCACTTTGCTAAGTGAAGATATGCAAAGAAAAAAATTAGGAACCCTCATCTGGTGAGGCATTATTGGGTGTAAGTATTTGGAATAAAGGTAGAAGTAAAGAAAGATGCAAATATAATAATCGAAGGAGATCAAAATCTAGATCGCAGTTAAGAGGAAAAACAAGTTCTCGTTGGTTTTGTGGCAAGCCAGGCCACACAAAGAATTTTTTTTGGAATTATAAGGCACAAGACAAAGTCAGTAACAATGAAGCAAACATTGCAGTTGAAAAAAATGATGGAGTTTTAATCCTGGCTGCTGGAGACATGACTACAGACTCTTGGGTACTTGATTCCAGAGCTTCTTTCCATGCTACTTCATGCAGACAAGCTTTTACAAATTTTCAAGAAGGTGTTTTCGGTAAGGTTTTCCTTGGTGACAATAAGGAATGTGAAATTTTTGGTAAGGGTGATATAGTTTTAAATTTAAAAAATGGCAATCAATGGATTTTAAAGGATGTCATATATGTTCCTTTGTTGAAAAAAATTTAATTTTTGTCAATCAATTAATTGCTTCTGGGTGTGATGTTAAATTCTCTTTAGAAAATTGGAAAGTAACAAAAGGGGTTTTAGTGATTGCAAGAGGCAAGAAGTTGGGTAATCTTTATATTTTAAAATGCCATGGTGAAGTGGGAGCTGCCATGACAGTCATGGACAACAATTTAGAATTTTGGCACAAAAGGCTCAGTCACATAAGCAAGAAAGGGCTTGAAGTACTGCTTCAACGAGATCAACTTCCCGACTTGCAATCAGTGGATTTGTAGTTTTGCGAACATTGTCTTTATGGAAAACAAAGTCGGGCCAACTTCTTGAGGACAGGCCATGATCAGAAAACTACTCATTTGGCATTGTACATTCAGACGTTTTTGGTCCCATTGAGGTAACTTCATTTGGTGGTGCAAATTACTTTGTTACTTTCTTCAATGATTGCACTAGAAAAGTTTGGATTTACATGTTGAATAAAAAATTAGAAGTTTTTTCAAAGTTTAAAATTTTCAAGGCTCTTGTTGAAAATCAAATAGGGCATAAGATTAAATATTTGAAAACTGACAATGGAGGAGAGTTTTGTTCCTCAGAATTTAACAATTTCTATACAGACAATGACATTCGTAGAATCAAGGTGGTCCCATTCACCCTCAAGAGAATGAGCAGTTGAGCATTGAATCGACTTGATTTTAGCCTCGATGTATGCTCTCTAATGTCGTTGGGAAAATAGTTTTGGGCGTAGGCGCAACAAGGCAGCTTATTTGACGCCTTGGGATTAAGGTGTCATTTCTTTATGGAGAAATTGTGCCATTGATCCAAATTCAAGGAGCTTATATGAGTTTGGAATCTTTGAGATTTTGTGTCATCATGGTTATTGGATGTCATAACAGAGGACGTGTTGGAGTGATCAAGATTAGGGAGAAGCATAAGGGAATAGAGTCTCAACATCTTTACCAAAAGACAAAGATGAGTTTATCAATGTTACCAATGGATCTTCAAACAATTATCCTTGGAATTTTGAGGCTATTATTGATGAGGTCTCCAAAGACTCGTCTAAGATATTAAATGGCTATTAAAGTTAAATAAGATCCATTAGAGGGGGTGGCATCAGAAGATGGAGGAGTTTCCATCATCTCAACTTAACTTCTCATTTTGAGATGATGCTTAGCATGAGAAGCATCTTTGGTTTTAGTTTCGTGCTTTTCTTTGTTGTTGCTGACAAATTTGAAAATACATATATTGTGAAGTTTGATTTTTGGAGACAAGTAAGGAGTTTGGTGAAGAGCTCAGTATGGATTGTTGCCTAGCGAACACTCAAGGCTATGACCAATGATTACACCTTTACGAAGGTCAACTAGGAGACAACTTGGAGGATGGTTGTCCATTAATTATGCTTTGGACCAAGGGTTATACCTTTAAGAGGGTTGAGGAGACAACTTGGAGGGTGGTTGTCTAATAACTACAGTCTATAATTCAAAAGGTTCATGGAAGGAAGAACTCGGGAATTCAGCTAGGGGCTACACCTTTCTGAGGGTTACGAGGCAACGTGGAGGAGCCCACTTGATTTAGGATTTGTTTCTTCAGTTGGAAAATCTTCTAAAAAATGTATACATATTTTGTAATCAACAAGTTTTGTTATGTAAACCTTACTTGGGGGAGTCCCTTGTCAAAGTGAATAATTTTTTTTAAGGGATACATTTGTAGGAACAATGTAATAAGGGGGGGAATGTTAGCATAATATTGTATTACACTGAATATGAGATTGTTAACAAACTTGTCAGTGTTAGTTTTTAGCAAGTATTACAGTTTAGCTATTTTAGTTAAATTGTCTTATACAATTGTATGATGGTGAAATATGCAACTTGTTAAAACCTCCAACACACATTAGCATGGTTAGTTTAAAACAAAGCAAATAACAACATCTCTATGAAATAATACATCAATGCTTCCAAATGCAAAAAAATAACAAAAAGTAAGCTAAATAAGCATATGAAAAACATGAAGTATGTTTATCTCATAGTGGATTGGTGCTATTGTGGAAAACAGCCCTTTCCCAACCCTTGATAGATAAGCTAGATGATGAAATGCCTTGAAGTTTGATATGGAATGCTAAGATGGGAAAAATAAGTTCTCAAATGAAGAGAGTGACCTTGCATAGGATTTGTGGATCAAGATTTGGAGTTGTGGAGTGGACAAAATCAGTTCTCACTTGAAGAGAGTGACTTTGCATAAGCTTTATGGATGAGATACAAAGATTATGGAGGATTTGATAAAAGATGAAGCTTTCATTTATAGAATATTTTGGTGAGAGAAATAGCCAAATGGATGAATCTGGGACAAAGATTGGACCAATGAGATGAGGTCACTTGTCATCTTGTGATAGGCTTGAGGATGAGCACATTTTGGCTAATGTGACCAAGAGAGGGAATTTCAAATTTGAATTTGAGAGTAAATGCTAAGTTTGACTTGTGCAAGGGACATGTAAGAGCCATGTAAGAGCTCATAAATGACTTGTTGGATGTACATGTCCACTTGTTTTTGAATTCAAACTTGAGGGAATATTCCTCAAAGATGCCATGTTGGATTTAATAAATCAATAAATTGATTTATTTGTGCAAGTGGTAAAATCTAGAGAATGTGATGGGTAGTTAGGTTAGGCTAATTAGGATTAGATTAGCTTAATGATGATTAGGATGTTTTGACCCTTTTGACTTGAATATTTGGATTTATTTAAATAAAAAAGGGATTGAATATGCATATGGAGATTTAATTAAATAAAGTTTGGTTTATTTAATTAAAAGGTTGATGATAGGCCTAAATTAAATAAAGTTAATTTATTCAATTTAAGTGGATAATCCTTAGAGATTAAATGAACCTGATTTACCTAATGAGTGGATTAATGTGAATTTGATTTATGAATGAGCAGATGGATATGAACTAAGTGCATAATGCTAATTTCACATGTCTACATTTTGCCCCTCTTTGAAGCAATGTACTTGTTGCGTTGGTTCAAAGAATAAACTTGCCATGATCAAAATTCAAAATTTTTATGATTTTTTCGATTGCCCCAGTGGAAAGAAGTACACTATTACATTCCCCCATTGAAAGATCAAGCGAAAAGATTCAATTTGAGGGTCGATCTCACGATAAAGAGGTTCAAAATGGATGGTTATGGATGATGATGCAAATGATATGGTTTTAAGATGCTTAGAATAAAAAATCTATATTATCTTAAACAACTTAAATGATGATATGATGTGATGATGGATGAGATTGATGATGTGATATGCTACTATTATCCAATGGATGATTTATGCAGATGCTTAGACTAATAGATCTATATTATGATGATGAACATGCATGTTAGATGATATGCAAGATGCTGATAGTTTGTGGATGCAGGATGGATGCACTGGTGATAATGATTAACTATTATTGATGCAATGTTAGTGCAAAAAAGAAGAAATTAGATGAGATGATGACAAGAGGATCCAACAAGTCCATGATTGGTCAAGACTTTATTAGAGATGGATGATGCTTCGCTTATCAAGGATTGGGATTTTAAATGGGCTACTTACCTTATGTTTGATAACACACATAGATACAATGCATCAAGGTATAAAGAACCAGGATGGCGTTGTACCTAGTGGGATGGACTTTCACTCAACAAGTAGATAGGAGTATTCTTGTTCACACTTGACATACAAAAACCTTGCTAGGACGTACCTAACAAAGCAAGTATTCACCAAGTTATATTACAAGAACGTCCAACAAGCACAACAGACAAAATATAATGATCGTTGCCACATTCCTATCTCTCTAAATCCTTCATTCGGATATCATCGAGAGGTCCTTGGAATGAGCACAAGAAGATAAATCAAAAGAAGAGATCAAGTACGCAAACAAGCCAATGTTCTTTATATCTCTAGCCAAAGGGATTTGTTTTGATAGGATAAGAATCCAAGTGATATCCAAGATGATGCCCATTGTCAGAACAATATATCCTAGGACATGCATTGTATAGGATGATGATGGTTTGATAAGTTGATTGATAGCCTATTGATATAAGGTTGACTGACATGTTTGAAAATGATCAAGAGTTTGATTTTGCATTTAATGGTTTTTTTCTTTTGCTTTGATTTTGATTTTACGATTGAAGCTTGCTTTTGCTGATTGTTGTGATTTGTTTATGTTTGTTTTGCCAAATGATGAAGGTGATGATCAGTTTATTATGGATGATTGATTATTTCGAGTGAAAGCGAGATGGGATGGGTGGATTTTATCAAATATTTGGATGTTTTTGACATTTTTATAGATATTTTGAGAGCTATTTTGGTATTTTCATAAAATGTTTTGATTTTTTTTTATTTTTAAAGAATGTTTTTGGATTTTGAGTTTTTTTATGAATGTTTTTTGGATTTTTGTGTTTTTTTGAATGTTTTTTTGGATTTTGTGTGTTTTGAATATTTTTGGATTTTGATGTCACGAAGATTGATCAAAATTAGCCTTACTATGTTTAAGCTTCAGTAGCGTAGTTAGTTCAATTGTTTTGATGTTTTGATTTTATATGAATGTTTTTTGAATTTTTGATATGTTTAGATTTTTTGGATTTTTCTATGTTTTGGCATTTGGATATGCATATAGTAAACAATGCTCTATTTGGGATTTTGCTAGAAACCAAGCGGGTGGTGTCGGTGATGGATTGATAAGTATTAACATTGTTGAGGATACACAACAATGCAGGAATTGAATTGTCGAGGATTGATTAAGATTCGCGTATTAACATTGTTGAGATACAACAATATGAAAGGATAGCGTTAACACAGGATGGGAAAAATATCCCAGATGATGATGATGGATTGATGATAGTTTGATCAAGACTAATGGTGATAACATTGTTGAGGATGCACAACAATGCAAGGATAGTGTTAGCTTTGCACAAGGATATCTGATGATTTTCGCCCATTGGATTTGATTTAGTCATGATTGACGATGCTTGGTTTTGGAGCAAAATGTTGGATGATTTGATGTATTTTGAAGTGCAACGGAATACGAGCTGATGAGTGATTGCAGTTGATGTTCGATGAAAGATGAAGACCAGCAGGAATGGCTCTATCATAAAATATGCCATGGGCTAGTGATTTGGATTTTTGGCTCATAAGTGGTTTGACCAATTTGGTTCTATGTTTGGCAATGTTCATATCACCACATAAGTTGAAGGTTATAGACCAAGATTTATTCCTGAAGCAAGATGCAAATATTTTCCCCCAGTGTCTAGCAATGTATGGAATTCCATTGGATGGATGCTTGGATAGGTGTATGGACGGCTAGATATGGTAAGCATGCAAAGGATGCCAAGGATTATCTTTTGATAAGATACAGTGTTTAGATAAAGAATGCTCATTTGGTTAATGTTACCATGGCTTCGAGATAACATTGGATGAGGATAGGATCAACCAAAATGATTATGTCAAGATGTTTACCATAGAAAGGTAAAAGTGTACGAACTTTCATCAAGATCAAGATAACGAATGATGGATCGCGATGAATTGAAAATGGATTGGATCAATGGTTTATGGTTGAATGGATTTATTATGGATAAGATGGATGGAATGATCAATTTATTATGGATGGGATGAGATGCTTTCACTTGGACTGGTGCACGTAGATGCTCAATTCAACACATGACACCTGTTTTCCAGCTTTTCATCATGGTCTTGCCCAAAGCGCTACCATAGTGGTTTTCACTGGAGGACGATTTTTTTATCTTTACTGTTTTCAATCATTTTTTATGATTTTTTTGTTTTTTAGTTTCATATTTTTTTATTATTTTGGATTTTGAAAGATTTTTAAACTCATGCTCTCAATTATTGAACCACACTGCTTCAATACGCTTCGGCTCAGCTTTCTTTTATCTATGTGTTTATATCCTTGGGATGTACATTAGGAATGTCGTTAGGGCTCCCCTCTATTCCTTGTATTCCTTCTACAACGGGTCAACGCGGCTTATTTGGAGTTGGTGATCCATAATAGTGGTTTACAATTTTTTATTGGCCGGACAGAAATTATTATTTTTTAACTAAATCTTCACTTTCGGGCATCTATAGCGGCTAAACCATGAGGAATTTGAAGATGATGCAAACTAGAGTTTTGTGAAATTTTGTCTATAGATTCTAAATATATTTTTTTCAAAATTTTTTGGAATCATATTGCACTTCATTTTCAAAATCTCAGAAAATAGATTTTTTTTGAGAAAACAACATTTTTTAAAAGTGATGCTACCCATTATAATGCATAACTTTTTCCACTGAAAGGATAAAATTATAATTCTTTCAAATTTAGATTTGTAACTCGATATCTAGTGCTTCCACTTGGTTGAATGTTTTTTATTAAATATTTTTTTCCTTAATCAAGTTTCAAGTCAAACAAATTACAATTCCGGACAAGCCTTGTGTATAGCAGCGTAACTTTTTTGTATATGTCAAAATTTTATTATTTTTTTTGTTGAGATCAAGAACTTGTCTCATATTTTTGATAATCTTCTATTTTTCCACATGTGTTAGAACAAAGAAATTCATTTTCGATGAAAAACCTATGTTTAATAAAACTTAAAAACAAATACATAACAAAACCAAAACATATTAAAATTATATTCATTGGATAGCTTGTTCTCGAGGAATACCATAATCATTTGAAATAAATTTTAAATGAATTCATTTGATCCCCAAAATCTAAATCAAAAGTGATTTTTTATCAGCATTTTGATAGGTTTAAAGGAACACATTTATAGGATGGTTTAAAACTAGCGAGGTTCTATCCAAGGGGGTTTGATCTAAGGTGATTTGATCAAACCCTCTTCAATTGGAATCATTAAAATGGAACTTTTTAAGGCTTAAATCATTATATTTTCTAAAAATATGTGATTTCAGCTAAAATTCGTTCCTCTCGGGAATTGTAAACAACTATTATGACAACACCCCAGAGTGATGCTCTTTGTCTCTGTCTCTAGCTATTGTGCCTATTTCTCATGCTCAGGCAAGGCACCTCCAGCACAATCCTGGTGTTGTGGCTTGCAATTCCAAGGTTACTCCTCATTTTCATCATCTTTTCAGCGGTTTCACTACAAAAGTGCACTTGAGTTTGAGAAAGCAAGGGTAGGAGAAGTAGTTTAGATCTAGCAGAATAAGAAAGCCTGCACTCAAGTAGTCGAATATAGAATCCCACACTCAAGTTTGCAACACAAAGAGGATGAAGGAAAATTTATAAGTCCGAGTTTGGCAAAGCAAAGTAAAAATTCTACTTAAATCTGCGGAGAATATTTTTACCAGAGATGTCCTTGTAGTCAATGACCGCGTGAGAAAGGAAATACGAAATGAAGGCAATTCCACACTAGCATTTTCATTAGATGGTCAAGATTACACACTAGCATTTTCGTTAGATGGTCAAGATTCGAGACCCACGTTTTAAATGCTGCAACATCATCACATTGATGACGCAAATTTCCTCGTCATAAATATTGTAGAAAAAGGTGTAGTGATGGAATGAAATCCAAGTTAGTTGGATTGAATCTACACCATTGATGTTTGAATTTTTTCAGAACCTTAAAGAATTTCATTTATGACTCTTTAATTTAGGTTTTCAAACGTGGAAACTTTTGATTTTAGATGGTTTAAAAATCTTAGCATTGGATGCATGGTTTTCAAAAGTCTTTGTTGAAGACAATATGAATTCATTTAGATTTATAAATGGAAAACGTTGTTTATATTATTAATATTATTGATGTGTATAAAAAATTATTGAGGGAGAATAATTTGTATTAATTAATTAAATAAAATAAATTAGTAAGTAATTAATATGAGTTTGAGTTTTAAGTATGACAATCAAGATAAGCGTAGGAATTGAATAATTGAATACATTGATATTTAGTTTAATTTATATGTAAACATATTTGTTTAAGTGTCAAGGAGTTATTCTTCAATGTTACAAAAATTTACAATTTATCATAGATATGTGAATCTGAACATGCATTGTTTGGAGTCACTTAAGAATATGGAAGTGATAGTCACAATGAGCATTCTTGAACTAAATGCATGGATCTAAACCTACTATTCATGAATATGATTTGGTATAATTTCATATCTTGAAACATGTTCGTGTTGATTTTTGGTGTTTGAGTTTGTCTAAGTACATATGATGTTTATAAATTTTTTTTACGAAATTTGTCAAATTGCAAGGGTCAAGTTCTCCTTAGTCAAACCTCTATACAGATTGACTTTATGACTAAATAAATAAATAAAGATAAGAAACAAGAGTGTAATGGACATAGGATGATCCGCTCTAATAATACTCTAATAGATGATACTTGAACACTCATAAATGTTTTATCAATAATTATAACATTGTATAAGAGTGAATTTGCACCCCTTACACAAATTCCCCTTTTTCCCTTTTCCACTTTAGAAAACCAAGTTTGGAGGCTTAATTCCACCTAAGCCTACTGCTTGTATCCCACTTGGTGGCCATTTTGAGTGTCGGTGGAGGTGTTTCTGTCGGGGATGCCCATGCGGCAAGTAGACGTTTGCACAATGCGCTTACGTCCTTGAACCTACAAAGGCGTTACACTTCTCATTGGAAGTAAAGTTATAATGCCCCTTTCAACCAATCGACCTGAATATGGTTGTTTTTCTCCATCTTCTCTTCAAATTCACTCCTTCAAGAACAAGCATTTCATTCTCTAAGCATTCACTCTAACTTCTTCACTCCATTCACAAGCTCACTTTCATACTCTTTCACTCACTCTCAAGCTTTCTAGCAGCATTATTACACCTCATTGCAGCAAATACAATCACTCCATTACTGAATGGTAGAGCAAGTTGGGGATTCAAAACACCATTGCAACAGAGGCTCAAGTACTCTCATTTTATCCCCCAAGCAACCTTAAGTGCTCTTGGTGGAGGTGGTAAGCTCCCTTTCCTCTCCTTTATCACTTGGTTGAGTTAGCATATTTACTATTTTGTAATGCTTTAGTGCTCTTTACTATATTTTTTTCTTTATCTTGCTTTCTTGGCTATCTGTGGAGGTGGAAACACCTAAACAGGGGTCTGACTGAGGCAGGCCCCTATACAACCACCCAACATTTTTATCTTTTTGTTTGTAGGAGTACATGCTTTTGAGGAGCTAGCTAGTGAATAGACTCTTCTACAAAATCATCTTTGTCACCCTAGCCTTGGTATATTTGTAACTTTATCACATTCATTTGTACTTTTCATATTTCATAGTATTATTTTTCTCTTCTAGAAGTCACTAGCTAGGCTTCTATCTTGTTTTCTAATAGTTCACGTTCTACTTTTGGTCCTCTGGTCATACGAACGCCAGCACACTTGAGAGATGCTAGTATGTCGCATTGTCGTCCCATAACTATGCTTTCATCGTCAGGTAGAGAGCTATCCAAGATATAGTGTTGAGCTCGAAAACTAGCTCGCCTAGCCTCATATCAAATCTTAAGATTGTAGAGTGGTTGCAGGACTTCATAGTCCTCATCATTCTCATCCTCACATCCTAACACCCTATTTAGTTGAAGTATGTTAGGGTAGCCTTCTATATCTTGGCCCTCTATGACCTGGGGCCTTGCACGTGGAGGTCCTCCTCTCTTACAAACATGTTCTTTGATAATTCCTAGCTCATCCTAAGATGATTTTAAACGAATGGATGAGTGTAATAAATGTTGAAATCAGCATAGTGTGTACTAAGCTTGTTCACAAGAACTAGTGAAGTGGTTGGTGAGTAATAATTTGAATTTTCACGCTTAAAAGTTTAGGGTCTAGATTTGGAACTATGGAAGTGACTTGTGTCAATTCTACACTCACGAATTTGATCCAAGGTGAGGAAAGTGAATCTATATACCAAGAATAAATATTTAGGAATTGGTGGTAAAGAGGATTGGGACTTGTGATTTCATAAGCTAAATTCACACAGGAATATGTCACTTGTGAGCTTGTTATTGCATTTAGTACACCTTAACAAAATAGGCCCAAAATAAAAGGGAAATGTGCATGGGTATGCAATTTCCACCATTACATTTTTCCCCCACCTTGATGTGCATACAACTATTAGGCAAATGGATATTAAAGGGAAAAAAAAGCAATCAACATGTAAATTAATTTTTTTTCAAAAACTTAAAGGATACACATATATAATGTTATAAATCATTCTTCAATTTTTCTTGCAATAATTATCTCCTACAAAAAAGTTAAAACAAAAAAATACTATGCAATGAGTAAAATTCATCACATAATTAAAAAATAAGTATTAACCAAAACTTGTTTGAGAAGGAGTTATCTTAAAGTATGGTAGATAAGGATAATATATTTGGACTATAAAAACCCCCAAAATTATAATTTCAAAATTATGTTTTAACTAAAATATAAAGTATGTATGGACATAAAAAAGTACAAGTCTAATATATATAGATAACGTAATCATTTATATTACAAGTTATAATCAATAGATACATCAATAAGTTTCTCACATGATGCTATTAAGATCCATTAATTCCAATAAGAGAACAGTAAAAAATAATCAATAAAATAATCTATTATATAATTAAATATAAATAATATATAGGAATCATGCAAAGTATATCTACAAGTATACTAGTGAGTGTATGAGATTCAAGAATCCAAGGTATCAAAGAATCCAATATAATAAGAGTTCAAGATTCTCATAATCCATCTTACATAATAGTTATGTTTGGGTAAGGTATAATAAAACCACAAATCAAAGGACACCCAATCTTTCCTAGTCATTGTTTTGGCCTAAAGTGGTTAATCGGATAATTCTTATTAGTATAGCTTAAATTATATAAATTACATTGTCTAACAAGTAAACAACCAAAAAATGGTTATGCAGAAATTATACAGTTACAATTACTCCTCAACTATACACCTCCTTGTATAAATGCATCTTCAATTCATTGAATAATAATATATAAAATTATGTATTTACCTTTTAGTCTAGTATGAGAGCCTACATCACTCTTGTGTCTGAGAGTATGAAGATTGTTTGAGATGTGATAAAGTTGTGTTCAAGAGAAGGCATCTTTAAATTCAAATATTGTGCATGTAAAGGGATTTCTAGGGTGAAGAGGCATTTGAAGGCATGCATGAGAGAAGAAAAAAAGAGGTCATGTTATCTTAGATGGTTGTAAACCTTATTTTATAGGCCATGACTTGTGCAATGTAAGGAGATTAGTTTCCATTATGTTGAAGGGATTGCTTGACTCAATAATGAGCAATAAAGGATTAATGTGCCATTGTCCAACTTAATAAAGTTTTTGAACATGAGGAGCAAGTATTTCAATTGTAAATACAAAGATAGAATGGAATTTTTTCTAATGTTTGATGCCTTGTATAGTTAAGGTATGGTCTATCAAATGATTGGTGTTGTCATATTTGAAATCCTATTATTATAAGGTTAATTTGGTCACATTGTTTCCTTTTTGAGTGTTTTTAAGATGGATATTCCCTTAGAAAAATATTTTGGATTTAATTTTCATACTTGGAATTTAATTCAAATTCAAATGCAAATAATGAATTCAAATTTATGGGGAATAGTAAACGGGAAGGAAAAACCACTTATAAATGCAAATAAATCATTGGATTGGTATAATAGAGATGATAAATTTAAGGATATTATTGGTCTTGAATCTCTTTTTGACTTTAAATTACATCATATGATTTAGACAAGTTATCAATAGAAAATTAGGATAATCTAAATAAAATGTTTAGAGCAAAAGTAGTTAATGCAAAGTTTTCCCTAAAAAAACAACTATTTAGATTCAAAATAGAAGATCAAATCACTATGTCAAATGGGTAAACCCACAAAATTTCTTTATAATTCGAGTGAGGAAGGAAAAGTTGCAAAAAACAAACCCATGTGAAAAAATTTGGTTGTTGGGTTTTGAATGAACTTATTGGTTCGAGTGAACAAAAAAAGGGTTCGTTAGAACCTTGGTTCGAGCGAACCCATTAAATTCAAGGTCCCACCATTCCCACCAAAAAAATACAAAGAAAACATTTTTTGAGAGTGAACCCCCTTTTTCCCACCTTCTCACCCTCATGCACCAAAAAAGTCCAAAATTTTACAGTTTGAAGCTCAGGTTGAGGTGAAAATGGAGGAGACTTCACAAACCCAACTGGATGATGGTAGTCCTCGAAATGATCTATCCAATGAATATAATTTTAATATGTTTTGGTTTTATTATGTACTTTTTTTTAGTTTTATTAAACATAGGTTTTTCACTAAAAATCAAGCTCTATGTTCTGCACATGTGGAAAAATATCAGATTATGAATTTATTTTTTTGAAAAATATGAGTGCACCAGATATTGAAGTCATTGATCCAACAAAAAAATTTGAATTTCGATACATACAAAAAAATTACACGTTATACATTTTGCCTATGTCTGAATTGTAATTGGTTTGACTTTGAAACTTGATTAAGGAAAAAATATTCAATAAAACACTATGAAACCAATTGGAAGCACTAGATATCATAGTTACAAATCTAAATTTGAAACAATTAGAATTTTCTCTTTCATGGAAAAAGTTGTGTTATACGATGGCGTCACTCCTTAAAAATGTTGTTTCTGAAAAAAGATAGCTTTGAAGGAGATGGAAAAGAAGTGCAATATGATTCCAAAAAATTGAAAAAATATATTTAGAATCTATAGACAAAGTTTCACAAATCACTGGTTTGCGTCATCTTCAAATTCCTCACGGTTTAGCCGCTATAGGTGCACGAAAGTGAATATTTAGTCAGAAAAAAAAAATTCAATGTCCAGTTTGGCCAAAAATTGTAAACTAATATTGTGGGATCACCCAAATCACATAAGTAATTGAGATCTCTCATTAGGTAACTAGAAAAATTCAAGGCTCCAATAAATGATGATGCTAAATCTATTTTGTTAAATAATTTTCCTTCATAAGATAATGTTATTTTTACACTTAGTCAAATAACTTCTCAAACCCTAAGAGATATGCAATTCAACCCCTTTAGCAAAAAAATAAAAATGCAAAAGATACAAAAGTTTATTCTCAATAGGTACAAACAAAGGGGAAATTAAATGTTTTTACTTTGAGAAAAAAGGTCACAGAACTTGGTCCTGTCGAACTCAAGATAATGATTTTATTAAAAGAAAATTCAAAGATAGATCAAATGAAGTTAACTAGCTCGTGTTGAGGATGAGGATCCACTAGCTAATCCTTTTATTGATGATTATTGTTTTGAACATACTAAGAAAGGATTTGTACTTTGAGACTTCATAATTGGATATAGGAGACACTAAATGATGGAAAAACTTTGTCATCTCAAGCTAGCTTCTTACTTTGATATGGTGCTTTGTATTAGAAGAATATGATTTTACTTTCCTATTTGTGTGGCCCAATTTGTGATAACACACTATATATGTATTTTTCAAATATTTAGCCACATAGATGGACTTCAAAATAGTAGTGACATAAATCTTAAATAGAGTTCACATCCTAGTTCCCATTGCTACCACCAAACTTCCTCTTACTAGTCTAAAACCATGCATATTAAGCATTACATACATTCCCGAATCATTCAACTTTGAAACTCAAATAAGATTTCTAGCTAATCTAGGAATATATATAAAACACTAGAGAGGGTTTTAATCCTCCCATCACTAAAACACAACAATACCTTTCCACATCCAACAATTGGATATGTATTATTTTCTCCAAGGTAGACATTACCTCCATCATATTTCTTATACGCGGAAAACCACTCATTATGAGGAGTCATGTTATACGAGTATCCTGAGTCTACCAACCAATATTCATTAGAAATGAAATTACAAGAAAAAATTAAAAATTCATCACCTACATCAAAGGAATTTTATATGATGGAATCCCATTACATTTCTTTTTATTTATTCACTCTTTCACATGTCCTCTTTTCCCACAATTCCAATGCTTTACTATGCTCTTCTTTCTAGGAGTCTTAGAATGACCTTTAGACTTCTCCCTAGGCCCTTAATCTCATTTTGGACTTCTTTCTTTAGGACTATCAATAACATTGAGAGCACCCACTAAGCTATCCATAACCTTCTTCCTCATTTCCAATGACAACAAAGTTGCAACAAGTGCATCCATCTTGGGATTTTTAAGGCTAGAAGTGATAGCAAGAATACAATTTTCCGATGACTTAGATAAAGCACGAAGAAGCATATAATGCATTTTTCATTTTCTTCAAGTTTAACACCTATAGATGCTAATTGACTCAAAATAAATTAAATATTCTATAATGGATGAACATTTTCCTTCATTTTAAGAGAAAATAAATTTCTTATAAAATACAAAATTTTCACAAGGATCATGGCTTGATAAATCTCACCCAATCATTTCCATAAATAAAATGAAGTCTTTTCTTTAGACACATTCAGGAGAATGGAATTTGCAAGACAGAATCGGATAGTACCTTGTTTCTTCTTTCCATCTTCTTCCAATCATCTTGATTGATTGCATCAAGTTTCTTTTCTTTAATTTTGTTGCAACCACCTATTGATCTCTTTCTTCAATGAGATCATTTTTCAACTTCCATAGCTTGTTGTTAGATCCATTAAACTTCTCAATGTCTAATTCAGATGCAAATACATCCATGGTTCTTACAAACAAAAAATTACAAAATAGAATTCCTATTATAGCACAAAATCCTTCACGCTTCCACCCAATAGACAAATTTGGGTAAGCTCTTTATTACCAAATGTTAGAAATGAAGGCAATCACTAAAATATGGAAATATGATTTAACTCAAGCAAATCTGAAAAATAAACTATAAAATATCAATGGAGAAATGATTTTAACATCAAATAAATTAGCACAACTCAAGAACCATACACATAACATAAAGATTTATGTGGAGAAAACCCTTTCTGGTAAAAAAATCTACCAAGAAAAGAGGGAAAATTTGTATTGTTCTTCCAAGGGATTACAATACATAGAACTACCTCAACCTTACATCTAATCTAGTAACATTTGTGTATCTGTAAAACATTTCATGATGTCTCCATTTCAACCCCTCAATATATAGACTCATGGGGCTCAAAATAATACCATAAAACATTATCATGGGTTAAAACAAGGTTCCAAAATATCATGGTAAAAATCCATACAACCCTTACATGCTAAACATGGTCTCTTACATGACTTTACATGCTCTTATAGGTTGTCATAAAAAATAACTATAAAATAGGAGGTTCTCTTACATGCATCATAGACTATCAATAGCTTATCCAAAAATTCTCTTACATGTTTCATAACTTATTCTCATGTCCACAATTATCTCCCCTACTTTTAGCCCTTACAGTTGTCATAGAATCTATCACAACATTTTGAGAAATATGATTTTCATGTTAGACCACTAAATAGGCATCTTTTGAAAATTAATAACTTATTTTTCAAGGCATCACACATGACAAAAATGCTAGAACTAAAAATATCACACCCCTTTTGATGGAGCATAAATATTTAATAATATATATATGAAATAATTAATAGGAAAATATAAAAATAATAATAAATAAATAACTCAAGCATTGCTAAGGCTGAGACACCTTAATTCCTAATAATTATGAACATTTAGTTGATATCATATTAATTATTAGTCAATTTAGATTATACTTGAGTGGTAAAACTTTACAATAGTTTGATGCATCTTGTTTTCTTTACACTTCATGAATTTAGATTGTGTCACTTTCATTGACCATTTCTCTAGCACTAGTACCCATAAGTATAGTATGAAATTATTAATATTCTCTTGTTATTTATCTTTCTATTCTTGCTCTCCCACTATTCACATGGATTAAATATATATAATATACCCACTTTTCATCATAACACACCTATGTTTAGGTTATATTTTCCATAAAAGTGAACTCACTTGATATGAGAGATCAATATATTTCTTGGATATCCTTATCATTAATCACACTATTTTATTCTTTTTCTTCATTTTTTGTTGGATTTATGTTTCCATGTTCCTAGTTAGCATGTGGATGATGCAAATACACTTTTATTGGTGCATCTTGTCACAAGTGACTTTGAACATGTTTTTTTTTCAACTCACTTCTTTCTTGTACTTTTTTCATTTATTTGAGGATTATTTATGATTCCATATACATGTTGTGATTCCCTTTTCCTATTATTCCATTTATCCTATGTGTCAGATATTTACTTTTTGATTATGCCTCATTTGTTATATTTTTTACATTCATTTCACCTTCTATCTTTGTGTTCTATTTTCCTTGTTGACATATTTCTTGCTATTATTCTTTACATCCTCTTTATCACCATGATTTATTTACCATTACTTTTGATTGTATTCTCCACTTGAGTAAACCAACTTGCATTTTATTTCATGGTCTTAAATATTTTATCATATCACAAGACTTGTTTTATATCATAAGCTTATGACTATGCTTGTTCCTTAAAGTTTGGTGGACTTTTTTATTCATATTGATCTCACTTTGTTACACACTTATTAGAGCCTATATATATTGATCTTACATTGATATATTATATTTTCTAGAGCTCAAATATTGATTAGATAATGATATATTATGCTTCTTAGAGCCTACACAAGAAGATTTTTTTTGATACACCATACTTTTAAAGCCTATGTACTTTTGATCCTACATTGCCATAACATGTTTCTAAAGAACTTATAACTACTTTAGGAGCACCATACATTCTCTCATAATAGATTGAGTTTCTATTACTATATCCTTATATTTGAGGGAATCATGACTTCCCAAAATTTGTGCACTCCTCTTGCCATGTCATTGACATATATCCTTACATTGGGAGGAATCATGTCTTCCCCTTTATACACTTTGTACCTTCATGGTTACATCTTGTGAGTGACGTCAAGGGAATCATGTCATACCCTATACTATTTAACTTTCCTTTCCATAATTTTTACACTTGTAGGTCTACATCAAGGGTTGTTATTCATTACCAAGTTATCATGCCCTATTTATTTTTTGAGATTCATTTTGTTAGTTTTCCTATCTATGGGTATTCAACTTTACATTTGATCTGATGATTCATCCTTACATATGACTTATTTGTAACTTTATTCTCATCTATTAAAATTATTACAATTTAAATGATCTTACATCAAAATATTAAATTTGAGTCATATTGAGGGGCATCATGCATCCCCAAAGTACATGAAGGCCATCAATACCATATATTTTGACATTAGGTACATTGAGCTTACCATTTTATATGTATTATAATGCCTTATTGCTTCATCTTTCCCATATAAGGTCTTATATTGAATTAAAAAATATGCTTATATCATAAATTTTTAAACAAACTCGAGCCATTTTGATCTCATTCAAGGGTATTATGTGATTTAATTTCCATCATATTTGAGAGAGTTTCACTAAGTGCTTCTCTCTTTATTCCATTTGAGGGAATTATGCTAATATATTTCCTCTTCATCCCTTATGCTAAGAATTATGTTGTAGCACATCTATATGTGACAAAATTCATATCCTTATACAAATAATCCAAGACACAAAGACCCCATATGAATCCCTACTAATCTCCCTCATATCCATGTAGAAACTCACCAACCCAATTAAGAAGAACCTCTCCATCTAGTAATCTATTAGGATGTCACTAACAAGAGTTGCAACATGGCTAGAGGAAGCTCCTCTACCATCCCAATACATGTATCCATATCCAACCCTAGCATCATGCAAGAAAGGTCATTCCTCCTATATAGTCACTCTAGTGAACCCTCTACATTTTAGGCACAATAATACATTGTTGTACCCATATATTAGGATCTAGACATAATCTTCCAAACATCTTCTAGGGTGATAATGATCTCCCTCATTGATAATTGAGATGTACTCATCTCATTGTGCCATAACTTAATCAAAGCTATCAAAATATCTCTATGTGCCCTAGTTTGGGGTATTTTCACCATATGACATAGCCCACATCACTCTATGACCTTGAGTATGCCTATTCAAAGAGAATTTTACACACAATCTTACTTTAATTTTAAACATAAGGTACAAGACCTAATATATAAAAATATGTTAAAGTTGAAAATGTTAATAATAATGACAATCCATTTGTTACACCCCGTAATAGTAGATTATTGATGTATATAGATATGTTTTTAATTCATTCAAATTTAATGTTGAGATAGATGATATTTTTTTGTGCCCAAGAAATGTTGAATTTAAGGTTATATCTTCTTCTCCTATGAAACTATTAATCATAATTGCAATGAGGGGATCCTGGCACCAAAAAATTATTATGGACCTTTATATATACAGGGAAAATTTGGAAGGTCCTTACCTACTAATTTTCTTATTGACCTTGCATGACAATATCATGTTTGTATGTGTTTACCACAAAATCTGCATGTCTAAAGTATTCTACTACATATTTCATGAGATGAATTTAAAACAAGCAAATAAAGTGATATTCCTATGGAATAATTCAACATGTTTGATACTACGAACAAGATAGAAAACTAAGCTAATTAAAAGCATGAAATACATGTTCAATACCTATTCCATATTCGATTGGTGTCACTTGGGCAAGATGACCCTTTCCCAACCCTTGCTAAAACTCAAATGATGTATTGTCTTGAAGATGATATGAGGTGGACAAAATCAGTTCTCAATTGAAGAGAGTGACTTTGTATGAGATTGTAGATGATTTGATGAAGAATAAGCCTTCCATTTATAGAATATTTTGATGAGAGAAGAAGCCAAATGGATGAATGCAGGACAAAGATTTAGCCAATTAAATGGAGCCACTTGTCATCTTGTGAATGGTTGAGGGATGTGCAAGTTTTGGTCAATGTGCCAAAGAGGGGGAGATTCAAATTTGAATTTTGAGAGTTAAATGCTAAGTTTGAACCTTGCAAGAGATATGTAAGAGCTCATAAATGCCTTGTTGGATGTACATGTCAACTTGGGGGGATATTCAAATTTGGAGAATATTATCTTTTTATGCCAAGTTGAAAGAAAATGATGAATTTAATAAATCAATAAATTGATTTATTTGTACAAGTGGGAAAAGCTAGAGGATGTGATGGGTGATTAGATTAGATTAATTAAGATGAGGATTAGGCGACATTTTGACCCATTTGACTTAAATACTTTGATTTATTTAAATCAAAAGGGATAATGATAGGCTTAAATTAAATAAAGTTAATTTATTCAATTTAATTGAATGACCTTAGGAGATTAATCAATTAAACTTGGTTTATTTAATTGATGAGCGAATATGATTATGCATGATGTCAATTTTGCGTGTCAAAAGTACGAAATAAGAATTGTTAACACTCATATTGGAAATGAAAGTATGCACATTTTATGATTTCATTGAAAATAAAGATGGAATGCTAATTAACACATTATAATGCATCATTGTAAACTCAAGAGTTAAATGATTTGCTTGTTTTGATATGTGAGACCATATTTTGATAAATTTGTTGTATTATTTGGGAAATCATGGATTAAGCAATGATTTTTTTTTCCTTCTGATTTGCACCAATGTGATACCATTTCACCTTTTATATATTTTTTTGACATATTTATACCCCTACAACTTTGGGGCTTTCTTAAGTTTCCTTTCACCATTTTCTTATGCCTTTATTTATATTCCCTCACTTAGGTTTCCCATTTAATTTTGTGTATCTATTGTCTTTTTTAGCATGCTTACATTTTCATTGCCTTCCTTGCGATCATGATGTATTGTATATCATGCTCTTTGGAGCTTATTTATTGATTTAATATTTCTATATCATGCTCAATCGAGCATACATATTACTCTAAATATGATACATCATGCTTACAATGAAATATGATGCTTATTAAGGTCATTCCTTGGTTTTACATTCAAACATATTGCTTCTTATAGCTTCATACATTGAGACTATACATTGACACATCCTAAGTTCCTTAGAGCTACTTATTACATTTATATTACAATATTATGCTTCTAGAGATTTACATTGCCATACTTTGCATTTAGAGTCATATTTACTTTGGAGAAACAATGATATGAATTCCTCCCATGACACATTGAGCTTACTTTGTCATATTGTTTATACATGGGGCATCACATTGGAGGCACTACACTAAGTGCTCCACTTTTTATTTCTATTTGGGGGTATCATGTTTCCCTCTTTTCCACATTGTTCCTACTATTGCTATACCTTGTTAACTTACCCTATTATTTTAAATTTGTACCTAGTTATGAGCTTTATCTCCTTATTACTGCTTTATGCATTATTTTAAGGCTTTCTCATAGTTTCAATTCCACAACATTTCTATTGCCACTACCTAAACACATTTCCTTACTACCTTTATGTGCTTGTGCTCTTGGATGCAACATTGGGCTATATGCCCAATCTAATGCATTTAAAAATTTTCCTAGGCTTTTTGGGCCATTAAAGGTTGCATCACCATTCTATCACCTGCAATGATGGAAAGCTCACCTTTCTTGATGATTTCATCATCCAATGTTCCTATATAATGAAATATTTATATTTATTACTTCATGATTACATGATTATATGCTTATATACTTAATGATTATATGCTTATATTATTAGACTTTATTTATTTTTTATGTACATTATTTTTCCTCTTCTGATAAATCTTTGCATCCCATGGATACAACCTATCACTTGGATGCATATTTGAAAGAATCCGTGATTAGGATCCCATAAGCCTTGGATGATATTCTAGAGAGAAACAGGTGTCACACGCAAATGAGAAATTACACAACAAAATATGTGAAACAATAATGATTATTGATTATTGAATCGATTATTGAATGAATACAATGAAGGATTGAATATACTTATGTAGACTTAGACGAACTAAACATGAGACTCTAAATGATGGAGTTATGACTGAGAGCGGAGTGAGATAACAAAATGCAAGAATCAATTAAGTGACTTTATCTTGTGTGCAACACAAAGAATAAAAAACATGATGAATTGAAATGCATAATTAATGCAGTAACACTCACAATCAGAAGTAGATGACCTTTTCCTAAGTTTGCATTGAGTATTGGAGTAAATATTAATTAATTTACTCCAACACCCCCTTTGAATGAAAATTGGGTCGAAGCAAAAACTGACGAAGGAAAAGAAAATGAAGATATGAATCCCGCCATAATGAAAGAGCTCCCATGCCAATGATGAATGCTTTAAGATAGAATATGATAAACTGCCTGCAAACAACATTTCTCCCCTTAGGAAGAAAAGGATCCATTGGTGATTGGAGAAGCCAAACCAAAAGAATGGGTGATTTTGGAATCCAAATCCAGATGATGTGTGCCTTTGAAAACTACTCACGTGTCCACATGTCAAAAAAAATGATGTCGATCCAAGATCCTGTGAAGACTGATAGAGAACAAGTTGGAAAGATGATGAAGATGGTGGGCCAACAATGATGATGCAGTTGTCAACAAAGAGGAAAGGATAAAATCTAGGTGGAAAAACTCCTAACAATTTATTCAAACTAAGGAAGAAAGCTACAACTATAAAAGAACTACAAAGATGCCCTCCAAAAGGGATGGTGCCATTGTTTGTCCAATGCTCAATATTTTCCTACTAGAAAGAAACTTTGGAAGCACACGAGGATGCAACTTTGGAAGCTCATGTAGCAAGGAACTCAGAACATAAGAAAGCTTTTGGCTGCCTATTAGAGGGACAATGTGGAGCTTAATAGTTAATTAGCAACTTTAATATTCTAAGTTTGTTTATTCAAAAGAAAAATGAAAGAAACCTATACTAGATGCTTTAATTAGAAACCCCCATATGGACCTTTATATAAGTTCAATTTTTACAAAGCTCCAAATTTTCCTAGATCTTTATTATGTGTGGTGCTCATAAAGCACATATAATTTTTAATTTAGTTTTATACCTATTTTGAGGTAATGGATTAGTACATGTATGTAATGATAAATTACGCAATCTTTTATGAATCTAGGCTCATTCCCCTAGTCTCCTTATCTATTTGCATACACACATCTCTATACATTTAGTCCTACCTCATCCATTTAGACGTGCTCACTTATACATTTTTCTTATCTATACCTACTTATTAGACTTGGTTATGTACACCTGATTTAATTTTATCATTTTCCACTTGGGTTTGAATCTTGTTCTAAATTTTTTTGAAAAAATATATTTTGAATCTACAAAAAAAATGTCACGAAACTCTAGTTTGTATCATCTTCAAATTCCTCATGGTTTAGCCACTATAGGTGCCCAAAAGTGAAGATTTAGTTAGAAAAAAAAATTCAATGTCCAGTTTGGCCAAAAATTGTAAACCAGTATTGTGGGATCACCCGTGCTAGTTTTTAAAGATAATCAATACATTCGTTCTAATAATTTTTTAATTTGTTCAAGTATTCCCCATTCTAAAGTATTATAATAATGAATAAAAATAAATTTTAATTCGGCTCAATAAAAGGAGAAAATAATTTGCATGCTTAGAATATTTATTATTTTTGATATTAGTCACTCCCAAAACTTTTATAAAAGGTAGTGTAGAAGGTTGCATAACATATGAAGTTGTGGAACATAACCCCACTAATTACTAAGATAAATTTGGAGAAAATTAAAGAAAACATCTAAAATCATCCTCTAATATCACCCTCTACATTTAATTATCTCTTCTAATATTTAAATCAATTTAATGTAGACTAATTTATATACGCGTTATATTAGATTAACCTTAAAAGAAAATAGTTTCCTTTCCAATATGTCACCGAATCAAAAATTATGTTGAGAGGCATAACTAAAATGGAAATAGGGGTGGAGTGTAATGACATGCGTGTGTTAAAAAAAACTATTAAAATTTTTTCATACTCACTCTACAAAATATTTAAGTACATGTGCATGATTATTTTCATTTACCTATAATGAATAAAATAATAAATATCTATGCATTTTAGTAAATAAAATAGTAGACATGTAAATACAATAATATGCAATGGATAATTTATTTCAAATTTAAAAATAAAAAAAATAAAACACATATTAAATAGAAAACAAGTAACATTTTAGATTTAAGTAGAAATAAAATTATATTTTAAATTGTAGAAATAAAATAGTATTTTAAATTTTAGATATTTAAATATATTTTAGAATAAATAGACTTTATGTATTTCATAAATAAAACATTCACTTATGTATAAATATATAATATCTATTAGACTTAAAAAAGGAAAATAAAATAAAAGAAAATATAGAATAATAAAAATAGTAATTAAAATAATTCTTAAACAAGTGTCTAGATTTATTATCTTTAAAATATTTTTCCACTCTATAATGAAGTAAACAATATAAATAAAATAATATAATTTTTAAATCTAAAGTAAAATAATATAAATCTTAAATAAAATAATAAATGTGTCAATGTATATGAAATATATAAAAAAAATCATATGTCATGAAAATTATAATAGCTCAAGCATTAATTTATTTCAATAAAAAATTTCAATAAAATATAAATTCTAGTATTGGATGAATTTTAAGAATAATAAATTATTAATAAAATAAATTTAATATATTTTATATTAATTTTTCTTATTAAATAAATTTAATTAAACTAGCATATCTATCTTTATAAAAATTTGTGTAAAAGATGTCAAAAGATATCATTTTGAAAATGTCTATTTTTAATTTATGATTTAAATAAAATAAATATGAGAATGGTCTCTTAAAGATAGATATACTAATTGTGTACATTTGTATCTACGACTTTGGCTAATATACAAAAGTGACCATTGATCTAATATGTGTAGTTTTCTGTTGTATGCAAGTAGAAATTGTATTTTTCAAATCTTGACTCTACAACAATTTTTGGGCGTTTAAAAATGTTGTTCTTCATGGTATGAGCATCATATAAATACTTATAGGAGATTTGGCATGGATTCAAGAAATGCTCAACTTTTGGTAAAATATTTCAGAACATATTTAGACTTGTCATTAGAGTAGATGTGATGATTTGTGATGAACAAATTGATATTCATATCCCATGTTTCAACAAAACATTTGGGTTTCTTAATGTTAAAATATTGTGAAAATAAAAGTATAATATTTGAGTGGAGATTCTATTCCAATTTTATGTATAGAAGGGATGTTGATAACCATTTTAAAATTCAGGGAAATAAAAAATAAAGAATTAATTATCACACATAATCATACAACTAGACAAGGTGGGATTGGGTTCTTTGGGGCTCAACCCATTGACCTTCAACGTTTTTGACCATACCCTTGTTGTTATAGTCTTGTCTCTAGAATGGGGTGATATGCAAATGAAACTTTAGGAAGATCAAGTAAAAGGAGCAAATAATTTGTACACTTAATAACTTGTTTATTGTTTTTGATACTTTTCATTTTTGGGGATTGAGATTGAAGTGATAGCTCCTTGTGATGTAATGCTAATCTCTTAAGATGTTTTTAAATATTATTCATCCCCAAACTTTTATAAAATGCAATCTAGAAGGCTAAATATCATATGAAGTTGTGGATTAGAAATTCACTAATTACTAGGACAAATCTAGAGCAAAGTAGAGATCTATAACTAAGATTTATCTCAAACATGCAAAATTATCCCCTAACATAATAGATATTCAACACAAAATTATACACCTTGTCGAAAAAATATTATTTCCAAATTTAACACCAAATAAACTTCAAAACTTATCTATTTAACATTAATCTTCAATTAAAACTAAATATCACCCTTTTCTACATTCAATATTTTATGTAATACTAAACTCAATTTAATCTAGAGTAATTGATATATGCATTTTGTAAGTTGTGATATTATAGATTGTATTTTGTAGACCTTCGCTAAGCGAGATTTTTTCGGGTGTTTAAAAAATACTGTTATTCGTGGTATGAGCATCGTATACATACTAATAAGAGATCTGATTCAAGGAATGCTCGACTTTTGCTTAAAGGCAAAACATCTCAGTACATATTTAGACTTGTCATCGGAATAGGTGCATTCAGCAGCTTGATATTCATATATATTCCATGTTTCGGCAAAACTGAGTTTGTTAAAGTTAAAAGACCGTCCTAATAAAAGTATCAGATCCGAGTGGACAGTCCATCCAAATTTATGTATGGCAGGGATGTTAATAAACAGATTAAAATCCGAGGATATATAGAACAGAGTATTCATTATCACACATAATTATACAATCAGAGAAGGTGGGATTGGGTTTTTGGGGGTTGAACCCATCGGCCTTCAGCGTTTCTGACCATGCCCTTGTTGTGTTCTTGTCTCCAGAATGGGGGTATTTGCAAATAGTCTTGTAAGAAATCAGCTGCCTTGTTGACAAGAGCAGGATCCCGTCCAGTGGCAAGGTGAAACCGCTCTTGTTGGCCGTGGTATCCGTCCAAGAGATGGAGATGCGCCTCCCAGTTGTGGAAACAGCAGGGATCGCTTGTGGGTCGTAGGAAAGGGGATTTCTTATGGTCCAGCTGCAGCTCCACTCCCACGTGGGAGTAGCTCCACGGCAGCTTCTCGATCCATTCTCTCAGTAGTTGAAAATGCTCGTTGAACAGAATTCCGGGAACTTTTGGAACCCCGTCGTGGGCATTAACCACTCGCAGGATTTTGACCCCCAGCTGCTCGAGGCGCTCCTTGAAGGCGGAGTTGCCCACCCGTGGGCCTGCGAAGGAGAAGACGGTGATGGGAATCTTTTCATTCTCATTCTGCTTCTCCTCGTTGATTCCCATCTCTGCAATGTCGTACGCGCTCAGCATTGCGAGGGCGCTCCCAAGGCTGTGGCCCGTGATTGTTATGCTCAGCTTTTCCCCCTTGTACATTTCGATCAGTCTTTTAACCTCTGCGTGTATTTGCTCCTGTGCGCTGGATTTGGCGAAGCGGCAGTTTTCCTCGCTGGCGGTATAGAGATTGAGAAACCCCGACTCCACTTTGACGCGGGGATCGGGATGATCGGAATGGAAACCCGCGGGTTTGAGGAAATCCATGAGGTCTGCCAGCCACTCGAGACAAGTGACGGTGCCTCTCCACGCGATGACGATATCGCGCCGCCCGATTCTCTTTATTTCTTCCTCGTCCTCCGCCACGGCCACAAACCCCATCCAATTGGCGTGGTTGCTCCACAGTTTTTCCCCCGCCCGAGACTTTTTGAAGAAATTGGGGAGATTGATGTTGGAGGTTGCGTAGAGGTACTTTGTGATTTCGTAGCCGGAGCGGGAAAGGCCGAGATCTTGGAGCATGGTCCTGCGGTTGTACTTGCAGCTTCCGCAGTATTTGGAGTAGGGGTCGAAGTCAAAAGCGTCGTAGCACGCCTGGGCTAGCTCTCCGTATTTTATGAGCTCGCTGCGGAGGAGATGGTCCATTGGCTCCAGAAGGCCCTCCCAGTTATTCGAACCTTGCACCTCCTTCCATACATCGCTCAGCTTTCTTGCGCTTTTTCTTTTTGTGTTTATATCCTTGGGCTGGGAGTATAGATAATCATTAGGGCTCCCGCTCTTTTCCTTGTATTCCTTCTGCACTGTGGTCAACACTTGTGTTGCAGTTGGGGCTGATGCTCTTTGTGTCTGTCTCCGGCTATTGCGCCTGCTTCTCATGCTCAGGCAAGGCACTTCCGGCACAATCCTGGTGTTGTGGCTTGCAATTCCAAGGTTACTCCTCATTTTCATCATCTTTTCAGCGATTTCACTACAAAAGTGCACTGAGTTTGAGAAAGCAAGGGCAGGAGAAGCAGTTTAGTTAGCAGAATAAAAAAGCCCGCACTCAAGTAGCGGAATACGGAAGCCCACACTCAAGTGTGCAACGCAGAGCGGATGAATTAGCATTTATAAGTTAGAGTTTGGTAAAGCAAAGTAAAAATTCTACTTAAATCCGCGGATAATCTTTTTACCGGAGAAGTCCTTGTAGTCAATGACCGCGTGAGAAAGGAAATATAAAACGAAGGCGTTGACTGTAGAGGTTAGTCTATTCTGTGTAGTGAAGTAAACAGAGCTCCGATTGCCCCTTCATAGGTCGTAAAGTCACTTCCAACTTCCTCGTTCTTTCTATAAGAATATAAAATTGTATGGAGGACGTTAAATGGGAATTTCGGGGCAATCCCACACTAGCATTTTCCTTAGATGGTCAAGATTCCAGACCCACGTTTTAAATGCTCCAACGTCATCACATTGATTACGCAAACTTCCTCGTCAGAAATATTGTAGAGAAAGGTGTAGTGATGGAATGAACTCCAAGTTAGTTGGATTGAATCTGCACCATTGATGTTTGGATTAGGTTAGTCATTTATGACTCTTTAATTCAGGTTTTCAAACGTGGAAACTTTTGATTTTAGATGGTCTAAAAATCTTAGCATTGGATGGATGGTTGTCAAAAGTCTTTGTTGAAGACAATATGAATTCATTTAGATTCATAAATGGAAAAGATTGTTTATATTATTAATATTATTGATGTGTATAAAAAAGTATTGAGGGAGAATAATTTGTATTAATTAATTAAATAAAAAAATTTAGTAAATAATTAATATGAGTTTGAGTTTTAAGAATGACAATCAAGATAAGCGTAGGAATTGAATAATTGAATACATTAATATTTAGTTTAATTTTGATGTAAATATCTTTGTTTAAGTGTCAAGGAGTTATTCTTCAATGTTACAAAATTTTACAATTTATCATAAATATGTGAATCTGAACATGCATTGTTTGGAGTCACTTAAGAATATGGAAGTGATAGTCACAATGAGCATTCTTGAACTAAATGCATGGATCTAAACCTACAATTCATGAATATGATTTGGTATAATTTCATATCTTGAAACATGTTCGTGTTGATTTTTGGTGTTTGAGTTTGTGTAAGTACATGTGATGTTTATAATTTTTTTTTGGGAAATTTGTCAAATTGCAAGGGTCAAGTTCTCCTTAGTCAAACCTCTATATAGATTGACTTTATGACTAAATAAATAAATAAAGATAAAAAACAAGAGTGTAATGGACATAGGATGATGTGCTCTAATAATACTCTAATAGATGATACCTGAACACTCATAAATGTTTTATCAATAATTATAACATTGTATAGGAGCAAATTTGCACCCCTTACGTAAATTCCCCTTTTTCCCTTTTCCACTTTAGAAAACCAAGTTCAGAGGCTTAATTCCACCTAAGCTTGATGCTTGCATCCCACTTGGTGCCTGTTTTGAGCGTCGATGGAGGTGTTTCTGTCAGGGACGCTCATGCGGCACACAAACGTTTGCACAATGCACTTACGTCCTTGAACCTGCAAAGGCGTTACACTTCTCATTGGGAGTAAAGTTGTAACGCCCCTATCAGCCAACCGACCCGAATATGGTTGTTTTTCTCCATCTTCTCTTCAAGTTCACTCCTTAAACCAGCATTTCATCCTCTAAGCATTCACTCTAACTTCTTCACTCCATTCACAAGCTCACTTTCATACTCTTTCACTCACTCTCAAGCTTTCTAGCAACATTATTACACCTAATTGCAGCAAATACAATCACTCCATCACTTCAGTAGAGCAAGCTGGGGACAAAGACCATTGTAGCAGAGGCTCGAGTACTCTCATTTTCTCCCCCAAGCAACCTTGAGTGCTCTTGGTGGAGGTGGTAAGCTCCCTTTCCTCTCCTCTATCACTTGGTTGAGTTAGCATATTTATTATTTTGTAGTGCTTTAGTGCTCTTTACTATATTGTTTTCTTTATCGCGCTTTCTTGGCTATCTATGGAGGTGGAAACACCTAAACAGGGGTTTGACTGAGGCAGGCCCCTATACAACCACCCAACATTTTCATCTTTTTGTGTGTAGGAGTATGTGCTTTCAAGGAGCTAGCTAGAGAATAGACTCTTCTACAAAATCATCTTTGTCACCCTAGCCTTGGTATATTTGTAACTTTATCACATTCATTTGTACTTTTCCTATTTCATAGTATATTTTTTCTCTTCTAGAAGTCACTAGCTAGGCTGCTAGCTTGTTTTCTAATAGTTCACGTACTTTCGGTCCTCTGGTCGTATGAATGCCAGCATACCTGAGAGATGCCAGTGCACCGTGTTGTCATCCTAGAACTACGCTTTCATCCTCGGGCAGAGAGCTATCCGAGATATAGTGTTGAGCTCAAAAACCAGCTCACCTAGCCTCATATCAAATCTAAAGATTGTAGAGTAGTTGTAGGACTTCATAGTCCTCATCATTCTCATCCACACATCCTAACACCCTATTTAGTTGAGGTAAGTGAGGGTAGCCTTTTGTATCTTGGCCCTCCGTGACTTGGGGCCTTGCACGTGGAGGTCCTCCTCTCTTACAAACATGTTCTTTGATAATTCCTAGCTCATCCTAAGATGATTTTAAATGAATGGATGAGTGTACTAAATGCTGAAATCAACATAGTGTGTATAAAGCTTGTTCACATGAACTAGTGAAGTGGTTGGTGAGTAATAATTTGAATTTTGAAGCTTAAAAGTTTAGGGTCTAGATTTGGAACTATGGAAGTGACTTGTGTCAAGTCTACACTCATGAATTTGATCCAAGGTGAGGAAATTTAATCTAAAGACCAAGAATAAATATTTATGAATTGGTGGTAAAGAGGATTGGGACTTGTGATTTCATAAGCTAAATTCACACAGGAATATGTCACTTGTGAGCTTGTTATTGCATTTAGTACACCTTAACAAAATAGGCCCAAAATAAAAGGGAAATGTGCATGGGTATGCAATTTCCACCATTACATTCTGCCCCCACCTTGATGTGCATACAACTATTAGGAAAATGGATATTAAAGGAAAACAAGCAATCAACATGTAAATTCATTTTTCTTCAAACACTTAAAGGATACACATATATAATGTTATAAATCATTCTTCAATTTTTCTTGCAATGATTATCTCCTACAAAAAAATTAAAACAAAAAAATACTACGCAATGAGTAACATTCATCACATAATTAAAAAATAAGTATTAACCAAAACTTGTTTGAGAAGGAGTTATCTTAAAGTATGGTAGATAAGGATAATATATTCCTATAACAACCCCCAAAATTATAATTTCAAAATTCTATTTTAACTAAAATATAAAGTATGTATGTCATAAAAAAGTACAAGTCTAATATATATAGATAACATAATCATTTATATTACAAGTTATAATCAATAGATACATCAATAAGTTTCTCACATGATGCTATTAAGATCCATTAATTCCAATAAGAGAAAAGTAAAACATAATCAATAAAATAATATATTATATAATTAAATATAAATAATATATAGGCATCATGCAAAGTATATATCTACAAGTATACTAGTGAGTGTATGAGATTCAAGAGTCCAAGGTATCAAAGAATCCAATATAATAAGAGTCCAAGATTCTCATAATCCATCTTACATAATAGTTATGTTTGGGTAAGGTATAATAAAACCATAAATCAAAGGACACCCAATCTTTCCTAGTCATTGTTTTGGCCTAAAGTGGTTAATCGGATAATCCTTATTAGTATAGCTTAAATTATATATTACATTGTCTAACAAGTAAACAACCAAAAAATGGTTATGGAGACGTTATACAGTTATAATTACTCCTCAACTATACACCTCCTTGTATAAATGCATCTTCAATTCATTGAATAATAATATATAAAATTATGTATTTACCTTTTAGTCTAGTATGAGAGCCTACATCACTCTTGTGTATGAGAGTATGAAGATTGTTTGAGATGTGATAAAGTTGTGTTCAAGAGAAGGCATCTTTAAATTCAAATAATGTGCATGTAAAGGGATTTCTAGGGTGAAGAGGCATTTGAAGGCATGCATGAGAGAAGAACAAAAGAGGTCATGTTATCTTAGATGGTTGTAAACCTTATTTTATAGGCCATGACTTGTGCAATGTAAGGAGATTAGTTTCCATTATGTTGAAGGGATTGCTTGACTCAATAATGAGCAATAAAGGAGTAATGTACCATTGTCCAACTTAATAAAGTTGTTGAACATGAGGAGTAAAATTATAAATACAAAGATAGAATGTGATTTTTTCTAACGTTTGATGCCTTGTACAGTTAAGGTGTGCTCTATCAAATGATTGGTGTTGTCATATTTGAAATCCTATTATTATAAGGTTAATTTGGTCACATTGTTTCCTTTTTGAGTGTTTTTAAGATGGATATTCCTTTAGAGAAATATTTTGGATTTAATTTTCATACTTGGAATTTAATTCAAATTCAAATGCAAATAATGAATACAAATTTATGGGGAATAGTAAACGGGAAGGAAAAACCACTTATAAATGAAAATAAATCATTGGATTGGCATAATAGAGATGATAAATTCAAGGATATTATTGGTCTTGAATCTCTTTTTGAATTTAAATAACATCATATGATTTAGACAAGTTATCAGTAGAAAATTAGGATAATCTAAATAAAATGTTTAGAGCAAAAGTAGTTAACGCAAAGTTTTCCCTAAAACATCAACTATTTAGATTCAAAATGGAAGATAGAATCACTATGTCAAATGGGTAAACCCACAAAAGTGGTTTATAATTCGAGTAGGGAAGGAAAAGTTGCAAAAAATAAACCCATGCAAAAAAAATTGGTTTTTGGGTTTTGAACGAACTTATTGGTTTGAGTGAACCAAAAGAGGGTTCACTAGAACCCTGGTTCGAGCGAACCCATTAAATTCAAGGTCCCACCATTCCCACCAAAAAAATACAAAGAAAACATTTTTTGAAAGGGGGTTCGCTCGAACCCCTCTTTTCCGACCTTCTCACCCTCAGGCACCAAAAAAGTCTAGAATTTTGCACTTCGAAGCTCAAGTTGAGGATGAAAATGGAGGAGACTTCACAGACCCAACTAGATGATGGTAGTCCTCGAAATGAGCTATCCAACGAATATAATTTTAATATGTTTTGGTTTTATTATGGATTTTTTTTATAGTTTTATTAAACACAGGGTTTTCACTAAAAATCAAGCTCTTTGTTCTGCACATGTGGAAAAATATCAGATTATCAATTTTTTTTTGGAAAATATGAGTGCACCAGATATTGAAGTCCTTGATCCAACAAAAAAATTTGAATTTTGATACATACAAAAAAATTACATGTTGTACATTTTGCCTATGTCTGAATTGTAATTGGTTTGACTTTGAAACTTGATTAAGGAAAAAGTATTCAATAAACACTATGAAACCAATTGGAAGCACTAGATATCGTAGTTACAAATCTAAATTTGAAAAAATAGAATTTTCTCTTTCATGGAAAAAAAGTTATGTGTTATACGGTGAGCATCACTCTTAAAAATGTTGTTTACTGAAAAAAAACTAGTTTTCGAAGGAGATGGAAATAGAAGTGCAATCTTATTCCAAAAAATTTTAAAAAATATATATAGAATCTATAGACAAAATTTCACAAATCACTAGTTTGCATCATCTTCAAATTCCTCACG
The DNA here is from genome assembly GCA_007258455.2 of Sequoia sempervirens. NCBI lineage: Eukaryota > Viridiplantae > Streptophyta > Pinopsida > Cupressales > Cupressaceae > Sequoia > Sequoia sempervirens. The sequence continues at coordinate 246,202 of VDFB02390710.1, read as the reverse complement.
GTTTAGCTGCTATAGGTGTGCAAAAGTGAAGATTTAGTTAGAAAAAAATATTTCAGTGTCCAGTTTGGCGAAAAATTGTAAACCAGTATTGTGGGATCACCCAAATCCAATAAGTAATTGAGATCTGTCATTAGGTAACTTGCAAAATTCAAGGCTCCAATAAATGATGATGCTAAATCTATTTTGTTAAATAACTTTCCTTCATAAGATAATGTTATTTTTACACTTAGTCAAATAACTTCTCAAACCCTAAGAGATATGCAATTCAACCCCTTTAGCAATAAATATAAAAATGCAAAGGATACAAAATTTTATTCTCAATAGGTACAAACAAAGGGGAAATTAAATGTTTTTACTTTAAGAAAAAAGGTCACATAACTTGGTCTTGTTGAACTCGAGATAATGATTTTATTAAAGGAAAATTCAAAGATAGATCAAATGAAGTTAGCTCGTGTTGAGGATGAGGATCCACTAGCTAATCCTTTTATTGATGATTATGGTTTTGAACATACTAAGAAAGGATTTGTACTTTGAGTCTTCATAATTGGAGATAGGAGACATTAAATGATGGAAAAACTCTATCATCTCAAGCTAACTTCTTGCTTTGATATGGTGCTTTGTATTAGAAGAATATGATTTTCCTTTCCTATTTATGTTGACATAATTTCAAAATGTATATATTGTGAAGTTTGTATTTTGAAGATAGGTAAGGGATTTGGTGAACTCAATATGGATAGTTTCCTAGATAGTTTGGGAGTTGTGATATGGGGAATTATGCCATTCTAAGGGTCATGATACAACTTGATGGAGCAATGGATTTTTGTCCAATAATTTGGGGAATCTATGATTTGAGAGTTTGGGGAGATGGTAATCCAAGAACTTAAGAATTCTACTTGGGAGTTACACCCTTTTGAGGGTTACGAGATAGCTTGATGGAGTTCCACTTAATTCAAGATTTTTTTCTTCAAATAAAAATCTTCTCAAGAATATGTATCTATTTTATGTAATTGATATGTCTTATAAATCAGGGTACATTTGCAAGAACAATTTAATAAGGGGGAATGTTAGTGTAGCTTATTATATTATAATGTATAATAAGCAAAAAACCATGCAATATTTATGAAGAGCTTATGCTATTACTATTACACCTCAATTATATAGGTCTCCTTTTATACCTCCTTAAGCACATGAAAAAAAGCCTCACAAATAAGAACCCTTAAATGTGAAACATAAGGTTTCTTAATTTTCCATGCTTCACAAGCTATTGAATCAAGACTCTTGCAAGGAGATTTAGTAATCAAGTAACAAGAAATACACATAAATTCTACCAAAAAAAATCTATCCAACTATGCATCAGTCAACATACTTTTATCTTTTTTCGTAATAGTTCAATTCATCCTTTCTACAACACCATTTTTTTGTGGTGTATAAGGAGTTATATTTTTTCTTAAATGATACATGTATGCTTACAAAAATAATTAAATTACCTAGATAAATATTCACCTCCATTATCTAATCTTAATACTTTTATTTTTAATCTTGATTGATTTTCTACCAAGGCTTTAAATTCCTTAAACTTAGTGAAGTCTTCAAATTTATTTTTCATAAAGTAAATCCATGTAAATATAATATATCATCAATGAAGGTAACAAAATAACCATATTTTCCTATAGAATCATGATCCACAAGATCAAACACATTCATATGAAAAATTTATAATTTTTATTTTTCATTATTACTTCCTAAAGGAAAAGATTATCTATTCTACTTTTCAAACACACAATGCTAATAGAAATAAAAGTACTCATCAAAATAAGATAAAATATCCAAAAACAATTATTCGTAAGGGTTTTTAAAATATTTTTACTTGTGTGGCCCAATTTGTGATAACACAATATACATGTATTTTTAGAATATTTAGCCACTAGATGGACTTCCAAATAGTAGTGACATAAATCTTAAATAGAGTTCCCATCCTAGTTCCCCTCGCTACCACCAAAATTCCTCTTACTAATCTAAAACCATGCATATTAAGCATTGCATACATTCCCAAATCATTCAACTTTGAAACTCAAATCACATTTCTAGCTAATCTAGGAATATATATAAAACACTAGGGAGGGTTTTAATCCTCCCATCACTAAAACACAACAATACATGTCCACATCCAACAATTGGATATGTATTATTTTCCCCAAGGTAGACATTACCTCCATCATATTTCTTATATGTGGAAAACCACTCATTATGAGGAGTCATGTGATACGAGTATCCTGAGTCTACCAACCAATATTCATTAGAAATGAAATTACAAGAAAAAAGTAAAACTTCATCACCTACATCAAAGGAATTTTATATGATGGAATCCCATTACATTTCTTTTTATTTATTCACTCCTTCACATGTCCTCTTTTTCCACAATTCTAATGCTTTACAATGCTCTTCTTTCCAGGATTCTTAGAATGACCTTTAGACTTCTCCTTAGGCCCTTGATCTCATTTTGGACTTCTTTCTTTAGGACTACCCCTAACATTGAGAGCATCCACTGAGCTATCCATAACCTTCTTCCTCATTTCCAGTGACAACAAGGTTGCAACAAGTGCATACATCTTGGGATTTTTAAGGTTAGAAGTGATAGCAAGAATACAAATTTCTGATGACTTAGGTAAAGAACGAAGAAGCATATAATGCATTTTTCATTTTCTTCAAGTTTAACACCTATAGATGCTAATTGAATCAAAATAAATTAAATATTCTATAATGGATGAACATTTTCCTTCATTTTAAGAGAAAATAAATTTCTTACAAAATAAAAAAATTTCACAAGGATCATGGCATGATAAATCTCACCCAATCATTTCCATAAAGAAAATGAAGCTTTTTCTTTAGAAACATTTAGGAGAATGGAATTTGCAAGACATAATCAGATAGTACCTTGTTCCTTTTTTCCATCTTCTCCCAATCATCTTGATTGATTGCATCAAGGTTCTTTTCTTTAATTTTGTTGCAACCACCTATTGATCTCTTTCTTCAATGAGATCATTTTTCAACTTCCATAGGTTGTTGTTAGATCCATTAAACTTCTCAATGTCTAATTCAGATGCAAATACATCCATGGTTCTTACAAACAAAAAATTACAAAATAGAATTCCTATTATAGCACAAAATCCTTCACGCTTCCACCCAATAGACAAATTTGGGTAAGCTCTTTATTACCAAATGTTAGAAATGAAGGCAATCACTAAAATATGGAAATATGATTTAACTCAAGCAAATCTGAAAAATAAACTATAAAATATCAATGGAGAAATGATTTTAACATCAAATAAATTAGCACAACTCAAGAACCATACACATAACATAAAGATTTATGTGGAGAAAACCCTTTCTGGTAAAAAAATCTACCAAGAAAAGAGGGAAAATTTGTATTGTTCTTCCAAGGGATTACAATACATAGAACTACCTCAACCTTACATCTAATCTAGTAACATTTGTGTATCTATAAAACATTTCATGATGTCTCCATCTCAACCCCTCAATATATAGACTCATGGGGCTCAAAATACTACCATAAAACATTATCATGGGTTAAAACAAGGTTCTAAAATATCATGGTAAAAATCTATACAACCCTTACATGCTAAACATGGTCTCTTACTTGACTTTACATGCTCTTATAGGCTGTCATAAAAAATAACTATAAAATAGGAGGTTCTCTTACATGCATCATAGACTATCAATAGCTTATCCAAAAATTCTCTTACATGTTTCATAACTTATTCTGATGTCCACAATTATCTCCCCTACTTTTAGCCCTTACAGTTTTCATAGAATCTATCACAACATTTTGAGAAATATGATTTTCATGTTAGACCACTAAATAGGCATCTTTTGAAAATTAATAACTTATTTTTCAAGGCATTGACACATGACAAAAATGCTAGAACTAAAAATATCACACCCCTTTTGATGGAGCATAAATATTTAATAATATATATATGAAATAATTAATAGGAAAATATAAAAATCATAATAAATAAATAACTCAAGCATTGCTAAGACTGAGACACCTTAATTCCTAATAATTATGAACATTTAGTTGATATCATATTAATTATTAGTCAATTTAGATTATACTTGAGTGGTAAAACTTTACAATAGTTTGATGCATCTCAATTTTTCTTTACACTTCATGAATTTAGATTGTGTCACTTTCATTGACCATTTCTCTAGCACTTGTACCCATAAGTATAGTATGAAATTATTAATATTCTCTTGTTATTTATCTTTCTATTCTTGCTCTCCCACTATTCACATGGATTAAATATATATATAATATACCCACTTTTCATCATAACACACCTATGTTTAGGTTATATTTTCCATAAAAGTGAACTCACTTGATATGAGAGATCAATATATTTCTTGGATATCCTTATCATTAATCACACTATTTTATTCTTTTTCTTCATTTTTTGTTGGATTTATGTTTCCATGTTCCTAGTTAGCATGTGGATGATGCAAATACACTTTTATTGGTGCATCTTGTCACAAGTGACTTTGAACATGTTTTTTTTTCAACTCACTTCTTTCTTTTACTTTTTTCATTTATTTGAGGATTATTTATGATTTCATATACATGTTGTGATTCCCTTTTCCTATTATTCCATTTATCCTATGTGTCAGATATTTACTTTTTTTATTATGCCTCATTTGTTATATTTTTTACATTCATTTCACCTTCTATCTTTGCGTTCTATTTTCCTTGTTGACATATTTCTTGCTATTATTCTTTACATCCTCTTTATCACCATGATTTATTTACTATTACCTTTTGATTGTATTCTCCACTTGAGTAAACCAACTTGCATTTTATTTCATGGTCTTAAATATTTTATCATATCACAAGACTTGTTTTATATCATAAGCTTATGACTATGCTTGTTCCTTAAAGTTTGGTGGACTTTTTTATTCATATTGATCTCACTTTGTTACACACTTATTAGAGCCTATACATATTGATCTTACATTGATATATTATATTTTCTAGAGCTCAAATATTGATTAGATAATGATATATTATGCTTCTTAGAGCCTACGCAAGAAGAATTTTTTTGATACACCATACTTTTAAATCCTATGTACTTTTGATCCTACATTGCCATAACATGTTTCTAAAGTTATAACTACTTTAGGAACACCATACCTTCTCTCATAATAGATTGACTTTCTATTACTATATCCTTATATTTGAGGGAATCATGACTTCCCACACTTTGTGCACTCCTCTTGCCATGTCATTGACATATATCCTTACATTGGGAGGAATCATGTCTTTCCCTTTATATACTTTGTACCTTCATGGTTACATCTTGTGAGTGACATCAAGGGAATCATGTCATACCCTATACTATTTAACTTTCCTTTCCATAATTTTTACACTTGTAGGTCTACATCAAGGGTTGTTATTCATTACCAAGTTATCATGCCCTATTTAGTTTTTGAGATTCATTTTGTTACTTTTCCTATCTATGGGTATTCAAATTTACATTTTATCTGATGATTCATCCTTACATATGACTTATTTGTAACTTTATTCTCATCTATTAAAATTATTACAATTTAAATGATGTTACATCAAAATATTAAATTTGAGTCATATTGAGGGGCATCACCCCAAGTACATGAAGGCCATCAATACCATATCTTTTGACATGAGGTACATTGAGCTTACCATTTTATATGTATTATCATGCCTTATTGCATCATCTTTCCCATATAAGGTCTCATATTGAATAAAAAAATATTCTTATATCATAAATTATTAAACAAACTCAAGCCATTTTGATCTCATTCAAGGGTATTATGCTAAGTGATTTAATTTCCATCATATTTGAGAGAGTTTCACTAAGTGCTTCTCTCTTTATTTCATTTGAGGGAATTATGCTAATATATTTCCTCTTCGTCCCTTATGCTAAGAATTATGTTGTAGCACATCTATATGTGACAAAATTCATATCCCTATACAAATAATCCAAGACACAAAGACCCCATATGAATCCCTACTAATCTCCCTCATATCTATGTAGAAACTCACCAACCCAATTAAGAAGAACCTCTCCATCTAGTAATCTATTAGGATGTCACTAACAAGAGTTGCAACATGGCTAGAGGAAGCTCCTCTACCATCCCAATACATGTATCCATATCCAACCCTAGCATCATGCAAGAAAGGTCATTCCTCCTATATAGTCACTTTAGTGAACCCTCTACATTTTAGGCACAATAATACATTGTTTCACCCATATATTAGGATCTAGACATAATCTTCCAAACATCTTCTAGGGTGATAATGATCTCCCTCATTGATAATTGAGATGTACTCATCTCATTGTGCCATAACTTAATCAAAGCTATCAAAATATCTCTATGTGCCCTAGTTTGGGGCATTTTCACCATATGGCATAGCCCAAATCACTCTATGACCTTGAGTATGCCTATTCAAAGAGAATTTTACACACAATCTTACTTTAATTTTAAACATAAGGTACAAGACCTAATATATAAAAATATGATAAATTTGAAAATGTTAATAATAATGACAATCCATTTGTTACACCCCATAATAGTAGATTATTGATTTGGGTGATCCCACAATAATGGGTTACAGTTTTTGGCCAAACTTGACATTAAAATCAGGATTTTTCACCAGACATTCACTTTCTTACACCTATAGCAGCTAAACCATTAAGGTTTTGAAGATGAATCAAACTAGTTATTTGTTAGATATTTTCTGTAGATTAGATAATTATATTTTAAAAAAAAATTAAAAAAAAAATTATGTAATTTTTAATAACTTATTTTTTTTACTAATTAGCATTTTTTAAAAGTGATGTTTACTTCGGCCCACATAACTTTTTTTTATAGATAGGATACAATTCTAATTTTTAAAATACAAATTTTCCACACCAATATCTAGGGAATGGATATTTTTTCATAATTTTTTGTTACATTTTTTTTTTTAATTAATTTTCCAAGTCAGCATAATTATAATTTGGACAAAGGTGTACTTCAGCTAGCATAACTTTTTTTTGTATTCATTTGAATTAACTTATTCTTTTTTTGTTGGAAGGACATCAATACCTAGTGCACATGCATTTTTTAGAATTTGTTTTCTCTATTTTTCTATTTTTTCATATGTGTAAAATAAAGAACTTGACATTCATTGAAAATCCTACATTCACAAGAAATAAAAAATAATTACAATAATCAAATTAAACATATTTAAAATTATACTTTTTGGGAAGCTTATAATAAGGGCTGCAAGCTTACAAAACATAAACTTTAAATGAATTCATTTGGTCACCCAAAAGGTAAATCAAAAATGGTTTTTTATTAGCATTTTGATAGGTGTAGAGGAGACTCGATTATAGGTATGGTTTAAATCTAACAAGGTTCTATCCAAGGGGGTTTGATCTAAGGGGGTTTGATCAATCCCTCTTTAATTAAAATAATTTAAATGGAACCTTTAAAGTCATAAATCATTGTATTTTCTAAAAATATGTGATTTCACCTAAAAAAATCAGGATGTCCCAAAAAGTGTAACCCATTATTGTGGCAGCACCCATTTATATAGATATGTTTTTAATTCATTCACATTTAATGTTGATATAGATGATAATGTTTTTGTGCCCAGGAAATGTTGAATTTAAGGTTATATCTTCTTCTCCTATGAAACTATTAATCATAATTGCAATGAGGGGATCCCACCAAAAAAATTATTATGGACTTTTATATATACAAGGAAAATTTGGAAGGTCCTTACCTACTAATTTTCTTATTGACCTTGCATGACAATATCATGTTTGTATGTGTTTACCACAAAATCTGCAAGTCTAAAGTATTCTACTACATTTGTCATGAGATGAATTTAAAACAAGCAGATAAAATGATATTCCTATGGAATAATTCAACATGTTTGATACTACGAACATGATAGCAAACTAAGCTAATTAAAAGCATGAAATACATGTTGAATACCTATTCCATATTGAATTGGTGTCACTTGTGCAAGATGACCATTTCCCAACCCTTGCTAAAACTCAAATGATGCATTGCCTTGAAGATGATATGAGGTGGACAAAATCAGTTCTCAATTGAAGAGAGTGACTTTGTATGAGATTGTAGATGATTTGATGAAGAATAAGCCTTCCATTTATAGAATATTTTGATGAGAGAAGAATTCAAATGGATGAATGTGGGTCAAAGATTTAGCCAATGAGATGGAGCCACTTGTCATCTTGTGAATGGTTGAGGGATGTGCAAGTTTTGGTCAATGTGCCAAAGAGGGGGAGATTCAAATTTTAATTTGAGAGTTAAATGCTAAGTTTGAACCTTGCAAGAGACATGTAAGAGCTCATAAATTCCTTGTTGGATGTACATGTCAACTTGGGGGGAGATTCAAATTTGGAGAATATTCTCTTTTTATGCCAAGTTGAAAGAAAATGATGAATTTAATAAATGAATAAATTGATTTATTTGTGTAAGTGGGAAAAGCTAGAGGATGTGATGGGTGATTAGATTAGATTAATTAAGATGAGGATTAGGGGACCTTTTGACCCATTTGACTTAAATACTTTGATTTATTTAAATCAAAAGGGATAATGATAGGCTTAAATTAAATAAAGTTAATTTATTCAATTTAAATGAATGACCTTAGGAGATTAATCAATTAAACTTGGTTTATTTAATTGAAGAGTGAATATGATTATGCATGATGTCAATTTTGCGTGTCAAAAGTACGAAATAAGAATTTTGTTAACACTCATATTGGAAATGAAAGTATGCACATTTTATGATTTCATTGAAAATAAAGATGGAGTGCTAATTAACACATTATAATGCATCATTGTAAAATCAAGAGTTAAATGATTTGCTTTTTTTGTTATGTGAGACCATATTTTGATAAATTTGTTGTATTATTTGGGAAATCATGGATTAAGCAATGAATTTTTTTTCCTTCTAATTTGCACCAATATGATACCATTTCACCTTTTATATTTTTTTGACATATTTATATCCCTACAACTTTGGGGCTTTCTTAAGTTTCCTTTCACCATTTTCTTATGCCTTTATTTATATTCCCTCACTTAGGTTTCCCATTTAATTTTATGTATCTATTGTCTTTTTTAGCATGCTTACATTTTCATTACCTTCCTTGTGATATGATGTATTGTATATCATGCTATTTGGAGCTTACTTATTGATTTAATATTTCTATATAATGCTCAATCGAGCATACATATTACTCTAATTATGATACATCATGCTTACAATGAAATATGATGCTTACTAAGATTATTCCTTTGTTTTACATTCAAACATCTTGCTTCTTATAGCTTCATACATTGAGCCTATACATTGACACATCCTAAGTTCCTTAGACCTACTTATTACATTTATATTTTAATAATATCTTCTAGAGATTTACATTGCCATATTTTACATTTAGAGTCACATTTACTTTGGAGAAACAATGATATGAATTCCTCCCATGACACATTGAGCTTACTTTGTCATATTGTTTATACTTGGGGCATCACATTGGAGGCACTACACTAAGTGCTCCACTTTTTATTTCTATTTGGGGGTATCATGTTTCCCTCTTTTCCACATTGTTCCTACTATTGCTATACCTTGTGAACTTACCCTATTATTTTAATTTTGTACCTAGTTATGAGCTTTATCTCCTTATTACTACTTTATGCATTATTTTAAGGCTTTCTCATAGTTTCAATTCCATAACATTTCTATTGCCACTACCTAAACACATTTCCTTACTACCTTTATGTGCTTGTGCTCTTGGATGCCACATTGGGTTATATGCCCAACCTAATGCATTTAAAAAATTTCCTAGGTTTTTTGGGCCATTAAAGGTTGCATAACCATTCTATCACCTACAATGATGGAAAGCTAACCTTTCTTGATGATATCATCATCCCATGTTCCTATATAATGAAATATTTATATTTATTACTTCATGATTACATTGTTATATGATTACATGATTATATGCTTATATACTTAATGATTACATGCTTATATTCTTAGACTTTATTTATTTTTTATGTACATTATTTTTCCTTTTTTGATAAATCTTTTCATCCCATGGATACAACCTATCACTTTGATGCATATCTGAAAGAATCCATGATTGGGATCCCACAAGCCTTGGATGATATTCTAAAGAGAAACAGGTGTCACACACAAATGAGAAATTACACAACAAAATATGTGAAACAATAATGATTATTGATTATTGAATCGATTACTGAATGAATACAATGAAGGATTGAATATCCTTATGTAGACTCAGACGAACTCAACATGAGACCCTAAATGATGGAGTTTTGACTAAGAGAGGAGTGAGATAACAAAATGCAAGAATCAATTAAGTGACTTTATCTTGTGTGCAACACAAAGAATAAAGCACATGACAAATTGAAATGCATAATTAATGCAATAACACTCACAATAAAAACTAGATGACATTTTCCTAAGTTTGCATTAAGTACTGGAGTAAATATTAATTAATTTACTCCAACACCCCCCTTGAATGAAAATTGGGGAGAAGAAAAAATTGATGAAGGAAAAGAAAATGAAGATATGAATCCCCCGATAATGAAAGAGCTCCCATGCCAGTGATGAACGCTTTAAGATAGAATATGATCAACTACCTGCAAACAACATTTCTCCCCTTAGGAAGAAAAGGATCCACTGGTGATTGGAGAAGCCAAACCAAAAGAATGGGTGATTTTGGAATCCAAATCGAGATGATGTGTGCCTTTGAAAACTACTCATGTCTCCACATGTTGAAAAGCGATGATGTTGATCCAAGATCCTGTGAAGACTAATAGAGAACAAGTTGGAAAGGTGATGAAGATGGTGGGCCAACAATGATGATGTGGCTATCAAAAAAGACGAAAGGAGAAAATCTAGGTGGAAAAACTCCTAACACTTTATTCAAACTAAGGAAGAAAGCTGCAACTACAGAAGAACTACAAAGATGCCCTCTAGAAGGGATGATGCCATTGTTTATCCAATGCTCAATATTTTACTACTAGAAAGAAACTTTGGAAGCCCACGAGGATGCAACTTTGGAAGCTCATGTAGCCAGGAACTTAGAACATAAGAAAGCTTTTGGCTGTTGATTAGAGGGACAATGTGGAGCTTAATAGTTAATTAACAACTTTAATATTCTAAGTTTGTTTATTCAAAAGAAAAATGAAAGAAACCTATACTAGATGCTTTAAGTAGAAACCCCCATATGGAACTTTATATAAGTTCAATTTTTACAAAGCTCCAAATTTTCCTAGATCTTTATCATGTGGTGCTCATAAAGCACATATAATTTTTAAAGAATCAATAAGGAAGAAAGTAAGGAGCATGCAAAAAAAATTAGGGAAAGAAACATGCATGCATCTAGTAACAAAGGTTGACATCTGTCACCATTGTGGTGAAAATCTTCACAAAAATATGCCTTCAAAAATACAAATGGCGCCCTCTTGGTAGTCTTCACGAGCTGCAAATTGACTTCTTCATGAGCTGCAAATCGACTTCTTCATGTGATGTAAATCGACTTTGACAACAACAATTTGAACATTAAACACAAATTTTTGACTTTGACAGCTACAAAAGTTATGAATTGCATAAGTCTCTTGGAGCTATCAATGCCTTCTACTTCGAGTGCCAGGGTCTCAAAATTGTGCCTCTAGAACATAGAGTAAATGGCTCTGTTTTGATTTGTCACTCTTCAATGATGCAAATCGCACCTCCTTGCCTTGCAAACACACCCTCCAAAGGAATTTTGGGTTGCTATGGGCTACACGTGGCCTGCAAAACTTGACGATCTGCAAAAATTGTGTCAAACTTCAAAATCAATGTAGATGTACACAAATACTAGCAATTTATGTAAGGTGGCGCTGCAAATTAATGAATCACAACTCCACAAAGAACTGCTAACTGCCTTTGTCCAAACTCAAGTGTTTTTTTTTTAATGGCGAATTCTCCTTATTATGGCCTTTGCAATGACCAAATGCCTCCTTCCAACTTATCTCTAGATGAATGTGATGCAGCCTTTGGTCTACAAATCAGGTCATTAAATGCAAGTCAGGTCCATTTTCCTGGGAGGAGATGGGCTTGGGGTCAAGCAGTCTTAAAGAGATCAAATGAAATTGACCATCTCTTGCATGAGGCTACAGATAAAAATCACCTGGGGTGGAGTCGATTCCTTTCTACTGTGAGTGGACATGTTGACTGCTACCAATAGTTCATAAATGTCTATCCATCTTCCTAAATACAACAAATTCCTCAAAAAAGTGAACAAGGATCTTCAGATCTAGAGCTCTGATACCATGAAAGAATCCATGATTGGGATCCCACAAGCTCTGGATGATATTCTGAAGAGAAACCTGTCACACACAAATGAGAAATTACACAACAAAATATGTGAAACAATAATGATTATTGATTATTGAATCGATTACTAAATGAATACAATGAAGGATTGAATATCCTTATGTGTTGGGAATAGGATTCCATTTAATTGCAATCCTAAATATATTTCATGTATCTCCTAAGTCCTTGGAAAGTGTTCCCCAACACTAGGATTAGACATAGATTAAATTTGAATGAAATGAACATGTAAATTGACATTTGTGATTATTCCTAAATGATAGGAACATGTGGGGACGTCTAAGAAGAGCTCCTATAAGATAGGAGCACATGGGCGTCCACATGGAAGGTGGAACCCACATTGCTTCAATTAACTATTTGGAGGATTGATAACACTTCAGTAATGCATATTTTTGTTCCTATAAATTAGGGATTGATATTTGCATGAGTGGAGTTCATTTTAGTTCAGTTTAGTTCAATTTAGTATCAGTTCAGTTCAGTTCAGTTATGGTTAAGTTATCTTTAACTTTGCATGTAGTTAGTTTGAGTTGCATGACTAATGACTTCAGTTGCATGTCAAATAACAAGTGGATACTTTCAGTTAAGTGGGGATGATTAATCATGCATAATGTCTTCATGAATTGGTGGAGAGATATGTTTCAATTAACTAAGATTGACTTGGACCCACCTTGGGCGCCCAAGTTGGCATCTTTGAGTTAACACCTTTTGCATGAGAAGATATTTGCAAAGCTCAGTCAAGTGGGCCCATTCTTGGTTGCCAACTTTGAGGTGATGCTTGCAAGATATTTTCTTGACCAGAGTTTAGTTCAAGGCACCTAAATTGAGGAAGAATTTGGTTTGATCGTAGATTACATTGTGGAAATCTACTTGCCAAATCTAGGTATAGATTTTTGAGAGGAGCTTTATGCTCTTGTATTTGAAAACTCTTATGAGTTTATGTGCTTATTAATTTTCTATTAATTGTATCAAGTGGATGAGATTTCTATGATAGTTTTTTGCAGGTTGTGAAGAAGGATTGTTGAAGGCAAGGATGCATATCAATCAAGGATTGATACAATATTATTGTACAAATCTTGTTCTAAGGTTAAATAATTCAAGCACTATTGATTTTGGTGAAGTTTTTTTCGTGAAAGGGTTTCTCCATATATATGTTGTGTCACTTCTATCTCCTTGTCTCATTCTTCTACAATATTTTGTCTCTTTCTACAATTGGTAAAATTGATTTAAACAAATTAATCATACACAAATAATTGTGACAAAGAACACTTAATTAGATCTACAGTCTCATATTTTTACGAGTTTTAAGCTACAATATTACCTTTTTTTTCAACATTTGGTATCAGAGCCAATGGTTAGTTAGGATTTTGGACACCCATCTCTTAAAATTTTGAAGGTTTTTTGGCTGTAATGGGAGCTTTTACTATTGTGTTATTGCAAATTTATAAAATAAGTGTGTTACAATGAGTTCTACTTCTCGTCTATATATTGAAAGATTCAATGGATCTAGTTATGAGATGTGGAAACTAAAAATGGAGGATCTCCTTGAAGAGAGAGATAAGTAGTTAGTTGTTTGTAATGAGACAAAGCCATCTACAATGATGTCAGATGAGGTTTGGGCTAAGCTTGAGAAGAAGGAAAGAGGGACCATAAGGTCATGTATTACTGATGTTGTACTCTTGAATGTTTCAGATGAAGCTACCGCATAAAAATTATAGAAGAGAATAGGTGATATCTATCAAACCAAAAGTCCTACTAATAAGTTGTATCTAAAAAGATAGTTGTATAATTATTTAAAGATGAAATATGGTGATTATATTGCACATCATTTAAATTCTTTCAATTTGATTCTAATTTAGTTAGCATTTGTAGATGTAAACCTAGAAGATGAAGATAAATGCATTTTGTTCTTTACCAGAGTCTTGGGAAAATCTAATTATTGCTATCAGTGGTAGTGGTGCAGATCCTAAGATGGAAAATATAATTCCTATTCTCCTATTAGAGGAGATGAGGAGGAAGTCTAAAACGGGATCCCAAGATGCCTTGTTTGTAAGAGGTAGGCCTAAGGGAAAGGAACCTAAGGGAGACAAGAAAGGAAAGGGTAAGTCCAAAGGACAGTCTAAAACCCCTGGTGAGAGTAAGGTAAAGTGTTGGAACTATGGGAAACCAGGACATGTAAAGAAGGATTGTAAGAACAAGAAAAAGAGTTTTGATGCTTCTATAGAGAAATCCTCAAAATACGGTAATGATGTATTGATCATTTCATGTAAAATTGTTAGTGATGACTCTTGGCTTATGGATTCAGGTTGCTCCTATCATATGAATGCTAACACAGAGTGGTTCACTAAGTATACTACATATGATGGAGGGAATGTCTTCTTTGGAGATAATAGCACAACAAATATTGTGGGTAAAGGAGAGGTAAAGTTGTGTTTCAACGATGGTAGGGTTAAGACCCTTAATGATGTTTTATATATTCTAGGACTTGCTAGAAATCTACTTTCTGTATCTAAGTTCAATGATTCTAGAATGCATGTGAAATTTGACAAATGTGGTTGTAGATTGGTGAAAGGGAATATGGTGGTTGCTAAAGGATCTCAGATTGGGACTTTGTCTAAACTTAATACCTCCAATTTGAATAAATCAGCCAATGTAATTGAAGTTGAAAATACATGTATGTTGTGGCACCATAGATTGGGCCACATTAGTGAAAAATATCTTAGGATCATTCTTAATAAGAAATTGGTTGATGGTATTCCTGATTATAATATTGGAAAAAATTATTTTTGTGAGCATTGTGTGTTTGGAAAGTAATCTAGATCTTCATTTCCTAATGGAACAAATAAAGCTAAAAGATTATTAGAGATTATTCATTCAGATGTTATGGGTATTTTGGATATTGACTCTATTGGAAAATCTAGATATTATGTCACATTTATTGACGATGTCTCAAGATACACTTGGATCTATTTTATGCATAACAAATTTGATGTGTTCAATAAGTTTAAAGAATTTAAGGCTTTAGTTGAGAAATAATCAGATCATAAGTCAAAAGTGTTGAGATTAGTTAATGGTGGTGAATACTATTTTAAGGAATTTGATGATTATTGTAAGCATGCAAGAATTGTGAGACATAAAACTACTCCATATACACCTCAACAAAATGGAGTAGCAGAAAGGATGAACCAAACCTTAATAGAAAGAGCTAGGAGTATGTTAAGTAGTGCTAAGCTAGATCAGTGCCTTTAGGCCGATGCTATAAGTACTTGTTATTTAATCAATAGATCTCCTAGTTCATTTATTGAAGATAAAACACCTTATGAAATGTGGTTAGGTAGAAAACCTAGTGTTGCACATTTAAGGATCTTTGGTTGTGAGGCTTTTGTTCATGTGCCTAAACAAAAGTGGTCTAAGCTGGATCCAAAAGCACATAAATGCATATTCATAGGTTATGGTGAAAATGTAAAAGGTTACAAGCTTTGGAATCCTCTAACCCAAAAAATTACTTTATCTAGAGACGTGATTTTTAGGGAATTTAGATCTTATACAAGAGAAGAACAACCAAAGGAGAAGGATACTTCTTGAGCAGTGCATTTTGACATAAATACAGAGAATCATGAAGATGCACATGTTGAAGAACAATTGGATGGATTGGATGAGGAGAGTTCACAGAGTTCTGAGATAGATGCTCATGATGAGCATATTGAGGAACAAGAAGAACCTTCTTTGAGAAGATCCACAAGACAATGGAATCCCGTTGATAGGTATAGCCCACCTGATTTTTGTTGTATATTTGCTTTGATGAGTACTAATGATGAACCTAGATCTTATAGGGAATCTTTGTCTTTAGATGAAAATAATCTTTGGTCACAAGCTATGCATGAGGAAATGGCTTCCTTGGATACTTGTGACACAAGGGATCTTGAAAGTTTTCCCAAAGGAAGAAAGGCCATTGGTTGTAAATGGATCTTTAAAAATAAAATTGGAACAAATGGTAATATTGAAAGGTACACGACTAGATTAGTAGCTAATGGAGCTACTCCTAGAGAGAGGGAGTTGACGTTAATGAAATCTTCTCTCCTCTTGCGAAATTAACTTCTATTTAGATTCTTTTTATCTATTATTGTTGCTTATGATTTTGAGATAGAGCAAACAGATGTGAAAATTGATATCTTGTATGGGGATCTTGATGAGGATATTTATATGAGGAAACCTTGTTAGGGTTAGAGATGGCAGATCTAACAATTAAATGCAGATTTAATTAACAAAACAGAGAAACTAAAACATGCACAGAATAAATCATAATATAGAATTTAACGTGGTTCACCCAATTTGGGCTACATCCACTAAACCGCAGCTATCCAATACTTTTATTATCCAGTAAAAAACCTATTACAATCTTGCGAATAATCGTGTTCTTCATCATACAGTAATACCCATCTGAACCCCTTTTTAACAAGCTTAGAAGCTTCCAGATTTTTGGTTCTACAAAATCGAATTTTTCTTTTTGCATTGATTTTTCCCTTTTTCGGTGATCACGCGAAAAAGTAGGAAGAAATTTTTTCTCGGGGGCTGCCACCCCCGAACCCCTGCTTTTTGAGGGCTACCGGTCCGACCCCGAACCCCGGCAAGGACAGGGGGCCAGGGTGTACAGTATACCATGGGCTATACAATATAGTATGATCAGTTGCCACATACCAACAATCTCCCACTTGGAGACTGATCAAGCTCCACACCATCACAACCTCCCACTTGGAGACTGATCCTGGACAACACTATTGCACTTACAGCTCCCACTAGAAATAAGTACCTTGGACCCTGCTGCTCTGTTATACTTGAATTCAACCTTAAAGGCCAATCGAAGCTGAAGAGGAGCTCAACTTCTCCCTTGGCACCGCCTTCGTAAACATATCTCCTGGATTTACATCTGTATGTATCTAGTCCAACTTGACCTATCCATCCTCCAACACTGACCAAATGAAATGATATCTCAACTGTATGTGTTTTGTTTTAGAATGCAAGGCAAAATTCTTTGCAAGATGTATAGCACTCTGACTGTCTATAAACAAATAATTTTCAGCCTGTTGTTTGCCCAACTCATCCATGAAAAGTTTCAGCCATATCATCTCCTTTGCCGCCTCTGTTGCAACAACATACTCTGCCTTTGTGGTGGATAAAGCAACCACCTTTTGCAGTCGAGAAATCCAACTCACTGTTGTCCCACCAACTGTAAATACATAACCTGTGGTACTCCGCCTGGTATCTATATCCCTTGCTAAATCTGAGTCAACATAGCCTTTTAAATCAGTATTAGAGCCCCCAAAACATAAACAATAATTGGATGTACCTCTCAAATACCTAAGAATCCATTTTACTGCATTCCAATGCTCAACTCCGGGATGACTCAAATACCTGCTAACAACTCCTACAACATGTGCAATATCCGGTCTAGTGCATACCATGGCATACATTAAACTACTTACAGCTGAAGCATATGGTACCTTGGACATTTTTTCTTCCTCCTCATGTGTCTTTGGACACATATCCTTAGTCAATTTGACATGACTAGGAAAAGGTGTGCTAACAGCTTTTGCATTTTCCATATGAAATTTCTGCAACACCTTTTCAACATAATTAGCCTGAGATAAAAGCAATTTTCTGTTTTTCCTATCTCTACGAATTTTCATACCAAGGATTTGTTTTGCTGCCCCCAAATCCTTCATAGCAAAATACTTTGCTAACTGTTGTTTCAACTCTCTTATATGGTCCATGTTCTAGACCCAACTACAAGCATATCATCAACATATAAACAGAAAATAATGTAGCTATCATTATCCAACCTCTTAAAATAAACACAATGGTCAGAATTACACCTGCTGTAGCCTTGCTCAGCCATAAAACTGTCAAATTTCAAATACCATTGCCGAGGTGCTTGCTTCAAGCCATATTAACTTTTATTCAATCTGCACACTAGTTTCTCCTTACCTTTGACCTCAAATCCTTGTGGTTGTTCCATATATATTTCCTCTTCCAAATCACCATGGAGAAAGGCTGTTTTAACATCAAGCTGTTCTAAATGCAAATCTTTAGCAGCCACAATACTTAAAATAATACGAATAGAAGTCATTTTAACAACAAGAGAAAAAATCTCATCAAAATCAATACCCTTTTTCTGTGCAAATCCCTTTACAACTAATCTGGCTTTAAATCTTTTTTTACCTCCATCCTCCTCTTTCAGCCTATAAATCCATTTGTTTGGTAAAGCCTTTTTTTCTACAGGCAACTTGCATAAATCCCAAGTCTAATTTTCCAACAAGGAGTCCATTTCTTCTTTCATTCCATGCTCCCACTGAACCTTGGTATCCACCTGGATAGCCTCATCATAATATTCTAGTTCACTAGCATTAGTTAATAGAATAGTATACAAAGAGGGAGATAATCTTTATAGAGGTCTACTTAACCTTGAAAATCGTCTAACAAGAGTTTGTGGTATTTGTTGCTGCTGTTGTTGCCCAGCATGAGGAACCATTGAAACATTATTGTTGGAAATATCATCCAACACTACATAATCATTTTCTTTCTTCTCATGTTGTAGCAACAGATATTTGTACAACACTTTTTCATTGAATATGACATCCCTGCTTCTCACAATTTTCTGATTTTTAAAATCCCAAAGCCTATAACCAAATTCATCAATTCCATATCCAATAAATACACATTTCTTTGATTTTGCATCAAGCTTGGTTCTATTTTTAGAATCTACATGTGCAAATGCTTCACAACCGAAGGTTTTGAGAAATGAATAACTCACCTTCTTACCTTTCCATGCTTCCTTTGGAATACCACAACTCAAAGGATTAGAAGGACCTCTGTTGATTAAATAAACAACAGTGTTTACAGTCTCTGCCCACATTTTTAAAGGCAGCCCAACATGCAATCTCATAGTCCGTGCACACTCCATTATTGTCCTATTCATGCGCTTAGCCACTCCATTTTCCTGTGGAGTCCTTGTAACCGTTTTTTGCCTACGAATACCATTAGAGGAACAATAATCTTCAAACTCTTTACTACAATACTCACCACCATTATCAGATCTGAGACATTTTAACCTTTTTCCCGTCTCATTCTCAACCAAGCTTCTCCATTTTTTAAAAGTTTCAAATACTTCATATTTTTGCCTAAGGAAATAAATCCATACCTTTCTAGTTGCATCATCAATGAATGTAACATAATCTGAAACCCCGAGAGAAGATACTTGAGTGGTCCCCATACATCCGCATGCACAAGCTCCAATTTCTCATCTTTCTTTTGCTTCCCATCCTTGAGAAAACTTAACTCTCTTTTGTTTTCCATACACACAACTTTCACAGAAATCCATATTAACACATTTTAGACCTGGTAAAACATTATTTGAATGAAGTAATTTCATACCTTTTGCACTCATATGCCCAAGTCTATTATGCCACAGTGTTGATTCAGAGTCCACAACAACCGTATGATCTTCTACCTCTGAACTACATCAACTGTTCCTGAACATTGACCTTTTTCTGTAACAATTAAAGTAGAAGGAACAATATGACCTGTACAAAGATATAAGGTGCCTACTTTCACACCTTTTGCTACCACTAAGGCACCCTTTGTGACCCTCCAATTTTTATCACTAAAAGTAACAACACAACCTTCATCATCTAGTTGCCATGCTGAAATTAAATTTCTGCTTAACTTTGGAACATGCCTTACCTCACTTAGTAGCCAATGATTCCCATTCTACAACTTAATCTTGATTCTTCCCTTTCCAACAATCTGATAGGGTTCGTTATCTCCTAAATAAACCAACCCAAAATCCCCTTGGACATAATCAAAAAAATAACTTCTATGGGGGGTAGCATGAAATGAAGCCCCTGAATCTAACACCCAAGAATCATCAACATTATCAAGGGAAAGAATCAAAGCATCCTCATCAGATTTATTACTTACCACATTTGCCTCTTTACTTCCTTCCTTTTCTGTCTCCTTTATTTTTTTGAGACCAACAATCTTTCTTTAGATGACCCGGCTTACCACAGTACCAGCAATCCCTCTTGTCTCTAGATTGAGACCTTTTGTCCTTTTTTTCCTCGTGACTTCCACGATTTCCATAATTGTTTCCTCTCTCCTTTGTTCGCTGCTTCATTCAAAACACTACGATGTGGATGGGAGCTTTCCTCACTTTTTGCTCAAAATAACACCAACAACATCATCAAATTTCAATGTGTTCGAACCAAACATAATTGCTAATAGCCATTACCAAGCTATTCGGCTTTCGGGCAAATAACATAGAATCAAAATGCCCTAACTTCTTCATCAAAGTTTACTTTTACAGAAGTTAATTGACTGGTGACCATATTAAACTCATTTAAATGATCAGTAACTGACCCACCTTCTACCATTTTCATATTAAATAAACGCTTCATAAGAAATACCTTATTCGAAGTGGAAGGCTTTTCATATAACTTTTCCAGGGTTTCCATCAACTCTTGAGTTGTCTTTGCTTTTGTAATATTGAACACCATTGTTTGTGCTAGGCACAAACGAATACTTCCAAGAGCCTTTCTATCTAAGATCTCCCAGTCCTCATCTGACATTGCTGCAGGTTTCTTGGTTTTCCCTTCCAATGGCCGCCATAAATCCTTCTGATAGAGATAGTCCTCCATTTGCATCTTCCATAACTGATAGTTCTTCCCATTAAACTTCTCAACCTTCTTACCCTTTGCTGCCATTGCTCCCACTCAGCCGTGAGACTCCCACTCAGCCGTGAGATATTTCCTATGAGGCGATAATCGAAACACAACCGCTCTGATACCACTTGTTAGGGTTAGAGATGGCAGATCTAACAATTAAATGTAGATTTAAATAACAAAATAGAGAAACTAAAACATGTACGAGAATAAATCATAACCACAATTTAGGGTTTCACCCAATTTGGGCTACATCCACCAAGCAGCACCATCAATACTTTTATTATCCAGTGAAAAACCTATTACAATCTTGCAAATAATCGCGTTTTTCATCATACGATAATACCGCCAACCCCTTTTTAACAAGCTTAGAAGCTTCCAGATTTTTGGTTCTACAAAATTAGATTTTTCTTTTTTCATTGATTTTTCCTTTTTTCTGTGATCACGTGAAAAAGTAGGAAGAAAATTTTTCTCAGGGTTTGCCGCCCCAGAACCCTCGCTCGGGGCCCAGCCCGGCCCCAGACCTCGGCAAGGATAGGGGGCCGGGGTGTACAATATAACATGATCAGTCACCACATACCAACAAACCTGATGGTTTTGTTGTAAAAGGAAAAGAAGAATTGGTTTGTAGGATAAAGAGATCTTTATATGGATTGAAACAGTCACTTAGAATGTGGTACCAAAATTTTGATGCTTTTACATAAAAAATTGGTTATGTTAGGAGTCAGGAAGATCATTATGTTTACATAAAAGTTAGGGATGATCAACTTTTAATTATTATCTTGTATGTTGATGACATGTTGTTTATTGATAACAAGATAATGATCAAAGAATTGAAAGCACAACTCGCACATTTGAGATGAAAGATCTAGGGGTTGCAAAATATATCCTTGGTATGGAGATCAATAGAGATAGAGGTAACAAATAACTTTGCTTAAGTCAAAGCAACTATGGTGACACTATTTTGAAAGAATTTAACATGTAGGATACTAAACCAATTAATATTCCTTTACCAGTTGGCACGAAGTTAAAGCTTAGACATGAGTCCTAAATTAGATTTTGATCATGAGGAAATGTTTGAAATTCCATATGCTAGTGTAGTTGGTAGTTTGATGTATGTAATGGTCTGTATAAGACCAGATATAGCCCAAGCAATGAGAGTTCTAAGTAGGTTTATGTCTAACCCTAGTAAATAACATTGGACTTATGTTAAGAGGGTGTTTAGATATTTACAAGGTACTTCTGATTACTGTTTGGTTTATCATGGTGCTAATGATATTGATATTATGCACAGATCATTGGACATACAGGGTTTTGTTGATTTAGATTGGGCAGGAGACTTGGATAGTTGGAGGTCGACAAGTGACTATGTGTTTACTTTGTTTGGAGTTGTGATTAGTTGGATGAGTAAGAGGCAGCCCACAGTTGCTTTGTCCACCATAGAACCAGAGTACATGGCTGCTACACATGCCTCTAAAGAGGTAGTTTGATTACAAAGTCTTGGGAAAGGTATTGGTTGTAATTGCAAGAAAATTAGACTTGAATGTGATAGTTAGAGTGCTATTTTTTTAGCCAAAAAATCCTATGTATCATGCTCATACTAAGCATGTTGATGTTTAGTATCACTTTGTGCAAGAAATGGTTGAGAGTGGGAAGGTATTGATTGAGAAAGTTGACACTTTAATCAATGCTGCAGATTATCTTACGAAACTAATTCCTATAGATAAGTTCTATTGGTGCAGGAAGGTCATTTCCCTTGAGTCCTATAACTGATTTATAATAATGATTCCTTTTTTAGAATAATTACAATGTATAATGTCAAGTGGGAGAATGTTGGGAATAGGATGCCATTTAATTGCAATCCTAAACATATTTCTTGTATCTCCTAAGTCCTTGGAAAGTGTTCCCAACACTAGGATTAGAAAGAGATTAAATTTGAATGAAATGAACATGTAAATTGACATTTGTGATTATTCCTAAGTGATAGGAACATGTGGGGACGTCCAAGAAGAGCTCCTACAAGATAGGAGCACATGGGGTGCCACATGGAAGGTGGAATCCACCTTGCTTCAATTAACTATTTGGGGGATTGATAACACTTTATTAATGCATGTTTTTGTTCTTAGAAATTAGGGATTGATATTTACATCAGTGGAGTTCAGTTCAGTTCAGTTCAATTCAGTTTAGTTTAGTATCAGTCGAGTTCCTTTATCCTCTTGTATTTGACAACTCTTATGAGTTTATATGCTTATAAAATTTCTATTAATTGTAGCAAGTGGATGAGAGTTCTATGAGAGTTTTGTGCGGGTTGTGAAGAAGGATTGTTGAAGGCAACAGTATTATTATAATCTTGTTCTAAGGTTAAATAATATAAACACTATTGATTCTAGTGGATATTTTTCCTGAAAGGGTTTCTCCATGTATATGTTGTGTCACTTCTATCTTCTTGTCTCATTCTCCTACAATCTTCTATCTCTTTCTACAATTGGTAAAATTGATCTAAACAAATTAATCATACACAAAGAGTTGTGACAAAGAACACTTAATTAAATTTGCAATCTCATAGTTTTACAAGTTTTAAGCTACAACATTACCTTCATTTTCAACATTATGTAGACTTAGGCGAATTCAACATGAGACCCTAAATGATGGAGTTTTGATTGAGATAAGATTGAGATAACAAAATGAAAGAATCAATTAAGTGACTTTATCTTGTGTGCAACAAAAAGAATAAAGCACATGACTGAAATTGAAATGCATAATTAATGCAATAACACTTGCAATCATAACTAGATGACCTTTTCCTAAGTTTGCATTAAGCACTAGAGTAAATATTAATTAATTTACTCCAACAATATCCTATCACTAATGCTCGTATATTTAAATATATAAATAGACATAGCTTCTTAAATAGATAGGAAAAAGACATAAATAGAAGATGGGAATACATGATCATATCTTTGTAGGTTCCAATACTTTTATATAGATACCATGATGACATCCTCTAAGTGTTTCAATATTTACTTCACATGCATATTTTTCAGTGCTACATAGTTTGAGATACATGATAATAGTAGGATTCATACATACCTCAAGGTGTGGATAAAATGTAATGGTGAGTTTGTATATCCATATCATTTCTAATTTAGTTTTATGTGTATTTTGAGATAATGTGTTAGGACATGTGTATAGTGATAAATGACATGATGATTTGTGAATCTAAGCTCATTCCCTTAGCCTCTTTATCCATTTACAAATGCACATATCTCTACACACTTAGCCCTACCTCATCCATAGATACACACACACACACACACACACACACACACACACACACACACACACACACTTATATATTTGTCTTATCCACACCTACTTATGACACTTGTTTATTACCATCTGGATTTGATTGTGATTCCATCCCATAACAAGTTCATAGGCATAGGGGTTACCTTGTAGTCACAAAACTATCCATTCCAATTTAAAATTTAAATTTAGCTAAATAACTCCTTTCACCATTCAACTTTTAGTTGACCAAACACACTTTGGGTATGCTTTGATACTATGTGATAGTATTAAAGACAAGCAATATATTCATTCTAATAATCTCTAAATCCACTCAAGTATTCATCATTCTAGAGCATTGGAGTAATCAATAGCTATGCACTTTTGATAACTCCTTGTGATGTAATGATAATCTTTTCAAGTAGTTCTAATACTACCACTCTCCAAGATTTTATAAAAAGAAGTGTAAAAGGCTACATATCAAATGAAGTTGTGGAATATAACTCCACTAATTGCTAGTACTAATCTAGAGTAAAGTAGAGATGTAACTCAAATTTATCTCAAACATGGAAAATTATCCTATCCAACATAGAATTCTAAGACAGACCTTGATAAAAAAACATTATTTCTAAATTTAACATAATTTTTTATTCAAAATTTATCTATTTAATATTATTCTTCAATTATCAAACTAAAAATCACCCTTTGTATCTAATATTCAATTAAATTTAATCTAGACTAATTTTGTCAGATTAACCCAAAACAACCTTATTTTGCTTTCCAATATATCACCGAATCGTAAATGATGTAGATTCGTGTCAGCAACTTTGGCTAATATGCGAAAGCGGCCATTGATCCAATATGGGTAGTTTTGTGTAGTACGCAACTAGGAAATGTTGCAAGCTGTGACATCGAAGATTATATTTTCCAAACCTTGACTCTGCGTGATTTTTTGGGTGTTTTAAATGCCGTTCGTCGTCGTATGAGCATCGTGCAAATACCGATAAAGATCTGGTGTGGATTGAAGGAATGCTCAACTTTTACTCATCTCTTTTCTTTTTTTTTTAAAAGCAATGCTCAACTTTTGCTTAAGGGTGAAACATCTCAGAACATTTTAAGACTTGTCATCGGAATAGGTGCTATCCATATCTCATGTTCTGGCAAAACTTCCGAGTTAATTGCCAAAAGACCGTGCAAATAAAAGTATAAGATCCGAGTGGAAAGTCCATTCCAAATTTATGTATAGAAGGGATGTTAATAGACAGTTTAAAATCCGGGGATATAAAGAACAAAGAATTCATTATCACACACAATTATATAGTCAGACAAGGTGGGATTGCGTTCTTTGGGGCTGAACCCATCGGCCTTCAGCGTTTCTGACCATACCCTTGTTGTGGTCTTGTCTCCAGAATGGCGGGATATGCAAATGGTCTTGTAAGAAATCAGCTGCCTTGTTGACAAGAGCAGGATCCCGTCCAGTGGCCAGGTGAAACCGCTCTTGTTGGCCGTGGTATCCATCCAAGAGATGAAGATGCGCCTCCAAGTTGTGGAAGCAGGAGGGATCGCTTGTGGGTCGGAGGAAGGGGGATTTCTTATGGTCCAGCTGCAGCTCCACTCCCACGTGCGAGTAGCTCCACGGCAACTTCTCGATCCAATCTCTCAGTAATTGAAAATGCTCGTTAAACAGAATTCCGGGAACTTTTGGAACCCCGTCGTGGGCATTAACCACTCGCAGGATTTTGACCCCCAGCTGCTCGAGGCGCTCCTTGAAGGCGGAGTTGCCCACCCGTGGACCTGCGAAGGAGAAGACGGTAATGGGAATCTTCTCATTCTCATTATCCTTCTCCTCGTTGATTCCCATCTCTGCAATGTCGTAAGCGCTCAGTATTGCGAGGGCGCTCCCAAGGCTGTGGCCTGTGATTGTTATGCTCAGTTTTTCTCCCTTGTACATTTCGATCAGTCTTCTAACCTCCGCGTGTATTTGCTCCTGTGCGCTGGATTTGGCGAAGCGGCAATTTTTCTCGCAGGCGGTGTAGAGATTGAGAAACCCCGATTCCACTTTGACGCGGGGATCGGGATGGTCAGAATGGAAACCCGCAGGTTTGAGGAAATCCATGAGGTCTGCCAGCCACTCGAGACAAGTGACGGTGCCTCGCCACGCGATGACGATATCGCGCCGCCCGAGTCTCTTTATTTCTTCCTCGTCCTCCGCCACGGCCACGAACCCCATCCAGTTGGCGTGGTTGCTCCACAGTTTCTCCCCTGCCCGAGATTTTTTGAAGAAATTGGGGAGATTGATGTTGGAGGTTGCGTAGAGATACTTTGTGATTGCGTAGCCGGAGTGGGAAAGGCCAAGATCTTGGAGCATGGTCCTGCGGTTGTACTTGCAGCTGCCGCGGTATTTGGAGTATGGGTCGAAGTCAAAGGCGTCGTAGCACGCCTGGGCAAGCTCTCCGTATTTGATGAGCTCGCTGCGGACGAGATGATCCATTGGTTCCAGCATGCCCTCCCAGTTATTCGAACCCTGCACCTCCCTCCATACATCACTCAGCTTTCTTGCGCTCTTTCTCTTTGTGTTTATATCCTTGGGCGGGGAGTTGGGATAATTGTTAGGGCTCCCGCTCTTTTCCTTGTATTCCTTCTCCACTGTGGTCAACACTTGTGTTGCACTTGGGGCTGATGCTCTCTGTCTCTGTCTCTGGTTGTTGCGCCTGCTTCTCATGCTCAGACAAGGCACCTTCGGCACAATGCTGGTGCTATGGTTCACAAGGTTGCTCCTCAAATTCATCATCTTTTCAGCGGTTTCGCAACAGAAGTGAACCCGGTTTGAAAAAGCAAAGCCAAGAGAAGCAATTTAGATAGCAGAGGAGAGCAGCCCACACTGGAGTGTTGAATGCAGAGAGGAGGAAGGGGCAAATATAGGCTTGAGTTGGGGAAAGGAAAATAACAATTCTAATTCCGCGTAGAATGTTGTTATCAGACGATTCCTTCTAGTCAGTAACCGCGTGAGAAATGAACAATAAAAAGGAAGGCATTGACTGTAGAGGTCAGTCTATTGAAGCTCCCATTTGCCCTCCGTACCTCGTAAACCTTAGAAGACTGGTCAAGCATCCAACTTACTCGTCTTTTCTAACGAAATTTTATTTTTAAAATTGTTGGGAGTTTCGGGGCAAACTCCAAAGCAGCACTCTCCTTAGATGGTCCAGATACCACCCCCACGTTTTAAATGCTCCAGCGTCATCACATGGAATACCTAAGACAGAAGGGATTCGCTGGGGTCGTGAGGGGACCCAATAACAGTACAATTTCCAACACCATAAGTCGTAGCACCTCATGACCTCGTGGCAATGACAAACCAAAATAAAGCTTGTGGGGTCATCTTAACTACGTTCGAGTGACAAGGAAAGCACGTAATTAGCTTACACCGACTTCTTACCTAACCCCATGGAAGTCCATAAAAGGGGGCTCTTAAGCGTCAAATTTCAAGAACTCTTTTTCCAACTAGTTATAAGAGGGAAACTTTGACTCTTACAAAAGGAGAAAAAAATTCCTTCGACCTTCGAGAATTGTTATGGTTTTTTAAATCTACTTTTTAGAATTATGTTGCCCATCTTTTTTCAAAGTTTTGATTTCTTAACCAAAAAAAAGGTAAAATTTTAAAAATATTTATAAGAAATAAATTAGTGAAGTAACAATAATTTTATGATAACAAAAATAGAAAATAGAAATCACAAAGAAGTTGGAGTCAAAAGGAGGAAGTCATTGTCAAGAGAGATATACCACTTGAGAAAAAAAAAAGAGATTAATTTCAAAAAAAAAGAGGAGGAAAGAGGAATATGTTGATGGGTCATTTAGATTTGTCTCAAGTCGTTTCCATTGATTTGAGAAGGTGATTAATAAAAAAAATGATTAAAAATAGTCACTAAACAAATAAATGTTGTTGGTCGCTAGCACATGTAGACATCTACACAATGCACTAGTGTATGAACAATTTACGCTAAAAAATGACGAGAGACTAGAAAAATAAAGTTTAACACAAAGGAAACACGAAAAAGTGACCAAGGGAAAGAAGACATGAGCACCTTGATTAGAAAAAGGTTAGTACAAGGGCTAGAATGATCTTAAAAAAAAGCTAAGGGAATGAACACCAAAATGGACACAAAACATAACATGAAATTGCAAGGGTATGCAATTTTTTACAATAGATCAACAAGAATTATTTTGCATTGGTTTTTGAGAATTATGATCAAGTGCAACAATTAGGAGGAAGACAATCTTGTATTCCACCCCATGAATTTTAATAAGAAGAATATGTTCCTAAGAAATGGTAGATATAATTTGATTCCTTTTTTCATAGATGCTAGAATGGTTGTGAGCATAATAGTTTTTTCACATTACAAGGATTGGATTCCAAAGATGTGTCCCTTAGACACAGTCTTATTCTGTAAATTGCATCTCATATAATTTAAGGGGTTTAATAAAACCAAATCATAAATTCATGGTGCATGCTTTTGAAAAATATTACTTCTTTAGAAATTGATTATCTTCAAGAGATTAAGGTTGTTAGATTTTTTCTTTTAGTCATGTGTTATGTCATATGGTTAGATCACATTTTTTTATTAGTAATCATGAACAAGGTTGAGATAGAATCCTAAAATTTATTGGTGTGAAGTGAAAACCCCATTAGGTTACCATAACGGTGACCCTACTAGTACAACCTAATGGGTCCTTTTCAATATTGATATTATCCAAAAATTCAAATTTATTAATTTTTATTCCTCAAATGATGTAGCTAAAACAAATCTACCTTTGGGGGTGGCTTATAGATGGCCTGCCACTAATGCAATGGATTCTTAATGGTGAATTCAATATAGTTGAGGAGGAAATTAATGGAAAAGGTCATTTCCCTATGCATTGATGCAATGGAGAGTTGGTGTGAGAGGGATGTGGTTCTATGTGCATAATAAATTCGGCCTTTATGACCCAAATCTTGGTTGCCAAAACACATCTCCAATTCAATACGCTTGGTCTAGTTTGTATAGTAGATTTGAAAGAGTCATTTAAATAATTGATCATGCCATGATGTTTTCCCAACTACACCTCCTTCACTAGTTTTTTATTCTCTTTTAGTTGAACCATGTTAGATTGTTGCTAATTTGGTCTAAAATTGAGTGAGGTGTACAAAATTTTAACACTGAAAAGACTCAATTCTTTTTAACACATCATTATTCCAAAATAAGTCAACGTTGGCCCCATTTGACATGTTTAGAAATTGGTGCCATGCTTGAAAGGTGATAGTGGTTCGATTGTTTGGTGGTTTGATTCCATCACCCATACTATAATTTTTTAGAATGTTTGGATGATAGGTAGCAAAGGCATGCCATAAATCCTATGCGGCAATGTAATCAAAGCTTAATTAACTCTTTCTATAGACCATTCAAAATTTAATTTTCTAAGCAACACAACCTTCTGCTCATTGTTGATTCTTACATTGCTCAAGGGAGCCCATTTAAATCCATACTTCACTGGTTAAAATTTGGTGCTCATGTTTCAAATAAAATTTTCTAGACCCTATGGCCCCCAAAATTTCCTTTTAAAAAATCAAATGCATCAAAGATGATGGTTAGTTCCTTTTTATTATTCCAAGAATCCTCCATGCCTTTATTTAACACTTGTTGGTATATAGATTTTTGTACTATAATAAATATTCTTAAAATAAACTTTTTTGTGCCCAAAAAGATAGTGAAAACTATACCAACAATTGGTAAGGTTGTAATGATAAGACAACCTACATATGCATTAAGATGACCAACTCTAGTGTATGATAAATATTTAGTTTTGATAATGTCTTAGACACAAAAATATAAAAAGATTTCAAAGACAACAAAATATGAAATTTAAAAGAAACACAACTAATAAACATATGAATATCAAGTTAGGTTCCTTGCATGCAATTGAGATAATAGTGACTAACTTTGATGCAAAAGAAAGGTAATACTTCACAAATTTTTACACCATGTACCACTAAAATTTCAACATGTATATTTAGAAAATAATGGATACTCTAGAATTTTCAATATTGCATGTCAAATATATTTTAGCGAATAAGACTAAATGGTCCCACAACTTTGATTGAAGGGATTTACAAAGAAAAAATATTCACTCCACATACGAAGAATGAACAATCCAAAAAATAATGAAACAATGCCATTCAAATATTTTCCATTTCTTTCCTTGTAAAAAGATATACAACTCTAACCCTTACAATCTCCAACTATGAGAGCCAAACATTCCCTTCTCAAGAGGACCAAGTCTCATATATATAGGATTTTCCTTTTTAACTACCTTGTAACTAACTTTAAGTTATAACTTTATAATTTTAGTGTCAAAAATTGTCACCATTAATAATTCCACACTATGTTCCCCCCCCCCCTAAATTATTGAGCCTAATTGACCCCTAATGTCCTAAAATTATGTATTCTAGAGCCCATTTGTAACAATTTTCAATAGATTACAAGCATTAAATAAATGCACCCAATTCATGTGTTACCCCCAACACTTAATGTCCTAGATGTTTAGGCTAGGACCCATACACCCCCCTTCTTAGCCAAGACCCAGTTTTGGGCATGTTGTTGGAGGCATTTTAACTTTCAAAATTCAAATTTCAAGTGTTGGCTTTTGGAATCTAATTTTGGGGGAATTGGATAAATGCTTATAAATACCTAGTCTTTTCACCATTTGAAAGTAGAAGGAGATTTTTATGAGCAAGAATTATCAAGTTGATAGCAAGTCAAGAGTAGCATTTTAGTGATTCATTGCAACAATTCAAGATCCAAGCATCATGTCAAAGCATATGTGAGTTCATGTTGTCATATTATTATTGTTTTGTAAAGGCTAACCCCTTTTGTAGGCCTCCAAAGCAATTCAAGAAATCAAGCAAGAAAGATCCAAGTCATTGAGGAGATGTGTATGACTTCAGTCCTTCAAGGAAGCCATTGAAGGATGGTGAATTGTAAAATTTGTGATTTCATCATTCCTTTCCTATCCATTATCATTTTATCATTGACATTGCCATTGTGGAAGTTGAATCACTTACCCAAGGTTTGAATGAGGCAAGCCCCTAACATGGCCCAACATTTCCTCTCTTTGTGAATGTACGAATCTTAGGCTGAAGAGGATTGAAGAAATTTTTTCCATTGTTTCATTTGAAGCCTACATATTGTCAATCCACGAAAACTAACTTACATAATTATTCGACGGTGTTCCAACAAATTTGCAAGCAAAAATGAAAGTCTTAGATCCAACATCAAAGAACCCCAAAATTTGATCAAGACAGGATCCCTAAGAAGACCCAAAATTCCTTGGGTGTATAGGTCCTCTTAGGCACATTGAAATCATTTTTTTTGAGTGGGTTTACTATCCTTTGCACTTTCTTGATCCACCTACAAACTGTTGTTCCAATTTGTCAGTTTTTGAGATCTTACAATTACATATTAGGGCGCATAGGCTAATTAGGTCATTCCAAAATCATTTATAGTCCATTACCATCATCAATTAGATGTAGATCTAGGTAGATGATTGACTTACCTTCATGGTTGAAAGTTAATCTAATCACCTTGTTGATCTACATCTTTATGTACCTTTGAAAAAGGAAGATATTAACCCTAGGATTCACATATTAAACTTAGGGTTCCCTTTTTCTTATGTTACATTTTGGTGAACCTAATGTCTTAACATCATATACCTTCTGAAATTGGAAATATTTCAAACCCTATATCTAGGCTTTGCATTGCATTGCTTGCATTTCTCATTTAGGGTTTCATTTTTGCATCATAAAAGCATAAAAATTCAAAAAAAAAATTGCATCACATATTGCATAATAGGTTGCATTAGGGTATATTTCAATCATTTAGATTAGATATACATTCAAAATTGCATTCATTAAGTCACTAAATTCTAAAATTATTCATTGCATTAATTTAGGCATCTTTCGTTTAGGTCAAGAAAATGGAAAATAATTGCATAGTTTTTTTTCAAAATTGTATCAAATCATCATTCTCAAAATTTTGTATCTTTATATCATTAATTATTGCATATTATATCTAAAAATTGCATTCAAAGTTGTCCTTTATTGTTGCATATTTGCATTCAATCACATTGTCTTAAATTAAAAAATATTCTATCCCTACATCTCTATCCCTCTCTCTCTTTCTCCCTCCCCCTCTTTCTATCTCTCATATCCCTCTCCCTCTCCTATCCCTCTCTACCTACCCACCCTCTCTCTCTCTCCCTCTCTCTACCTACCTCTATCTTTTCCCCCCTATTTTTATCTCTCCTCACCCTCTCTCTACCTATTGTTAGAATTGTGAAAAACCACAAAACCATGAGTCGTAGGATCAAACAACAAACAAAGATACCTTCCATGCAAGAGATCTACAAACAAATAATTGTAATATTCCTCAACAAGAAAAAGCTATGAAATTTAAACCTTAAGAATCTTCAAGGAAAATAAAATTCCTCAAAGGTTGAGAGTTCAAGAGAACAAATCTCCATATATAATTCATAATACAATGAGGGTTGAGTGCTATATAGGAGCAACCTTAATAATTTCTCACTTCAGTTAACATAGAAAATCACTTAGTGAACTTAATAAAGAACTCCTAAGTTTAGCTTGAGTGCATGAGAATAAATTAGACTAATGACCATTTAAAGTTTAATTAATTATTAGCTAATGCATGATTAATCTAACACCCTACCTTAAGATGAACTTAGGGAGTAGCTAAAATCCCTTAAATGAAAGAATGCATGATGGGTCCTGAAAAACAAGGCCTAGTGAGGTACCCATGTACAAACAAAAGATCTCTCAAAATTGGAGGAAAAGGAGAAAACCAGTGGGATAAAAGTCCTCTCCAAAAGAGAGAAAGGAAAATGAAGGACTAAAAATCCTCCAATTCAAGGTGTGAAGGTCTGAGAAGCCTCCAACCAAAACAATGTCCCAAAACAAGAGGAACATGTATAACATCACTAAAGCACGAAGAAGTTGTAGACTATTGTCAAACGATGACTGATATGGTGTTGAAATGAAGAACCTCTAGAAATAGGAATACAAGAGTGTCCATATGGTAAATGATCCATCTCACTGAAATGTATGTAACCGGCCACTAATGTGCATTGCATCTAAAAGTACAGATGAACAAGAAGTAGATACATAGATAACTCCAAACAACAAATCCAAGGAAGCATTAACACCAATAGTAGAAATCCCACCCCCATAATTCTAAATAGGGAGAGCCATGACAGGAACATTGAAACTATGTGAAACCAAGAAGTGCATGTGGGAGAAACAACCTACAAATAAAAGGGTGTGCAAACTAAGGCACACACACATGAGGCAAGAATCACTAGGATTCACTACTGTCGTGGAAGGAACACTCACTTCAAAAAGGTGTGATGGAAAACCAAAGGAAAACATCAACCCCCCCATGGCACTTCATATCATAGTGCAAATACAAAAGGCACAATAGGATGTGCAAAATCCCCAAAAAGTATACATCAAAATGACACTTTATTTTAGTGCATCTACAAAAGAGAATGTGCATGAAAAAGATGTCTACAATGTCCAAATAGGACATAATACTAGAAATACATATAGAACAATCAAACATGAGCCATCCCACTCAAATGATTTTTTTTTTTGAGGAGCTAAGACGTCCAAGTAATTCACCAAAGTGAGAAAACACAAAAGCTTAAATAAAATGTACTTGGACATAAATCTAGAAAAAGTGCATGGATGGTTGTGAAGAGCTCGGAAAGATGGTTCCAATGCTGCTAGAATCATGAAAAATGAAGAAAATAGTCAAAATTTATGAGCTTAGTATTGAAAAAAACACCTTTGACTTCAACAGGCTATAGAATATACTAGCAATAGAAAAAAGAGAGAAAAAATAGCACCATATTGGATAGTTCTTGAAACTAGCTTTTTGTCGATATTATGTTTGCCCAATCCTAATGCCCAAGTGAAAAGTTATGCCCATTTTCCTGAGTTTTCCTATTTTGTGAAAAAAGAAAAAAAAATTAGCCCCCAGGGGCTAGGCACTGGTTGCCCATATGACCCTGGGGTGGCGGATTTTTTTTGTTTTTTAGTTTTTTTCCTTTCAAGCCACAAGATGAAACAACGAACAAAGACACCTTCCATGCAAGAGATCTGCAAACAAAGAGTTGTAATATTCCTCAACAAGAAAAATCTATGGAATGAACCTCAAGAATCTCCAAGGAAAATAAATGTCCTCAAAGGTTAAGAGTTCAAGAGAACAAATCTCCATATTTTTCATAATACAATGAGGGTTGAGTTCTATATAGGAGCAACCCTAATAATTGCTCATGAACAGTTAACATAGAAAATCACTTAATTAACTTAATAAATAAATCCTAAGTTTAGCTTAAGTGCATGAGAATAAATTAGACTAATGTGGACACTAGAAATGGATGCTTCACTTCCTTGTCCACACAAATGGGGATACAAGGAGAGGGATCCAATTTTGCAATATTCACATTCAAAGACACCTTAGAGATCTCAACCCAATGAAGGACATGTGAGAGATATGACTATAAGGTATCCTTGGAGATGATTGAGACAAGAAAGGGGTTCACCACCAAGTGTAAACTTGGAAAAGACAAAATGTTGGAATACATAGTGTGATATGCAAAAAGACCTAAAAAGATAAATTGAATGCAAATAAAATAAAATAGGAAATCCAAATAAAAAGAGTGTACCTAGAAACTTGTAGAGGCTAGAGTGAAGACTGGAAATGCTACTGATTTAAAAGTTTGGCCCACTGGGACTCATTCGCCAATCTGGGCGAATTAGTCCTAGATCGGGGTTTTTGCATAGGAATAGGTTTCTCGAAAAAGGGTATCCGAAAATGCCAAAATCTCAAAATTGACCAAAAATGGGACTCATTTGCCACTTGTGGTGAATGAGTCTAGTTTGGATTTTTTGGAAATTTAAAGTTCTGATCTGCACCTCTTGGTCTACTCTTTCGATACCTCCAAGTGTTCAGATCTGAAACCCTAATTTTTGGGGCTGTAAGTGACTTTTTGTGAATATTTTGACCTAGAAAATGGAGAGACAACTCCAAAAAATTTGTAACCTATTCTTCAATGATCTCCAAGCCTTCAAATTACCTAGATCTGCAATCACACAAAGAAAGAGAGAAAATGTTGATTGTTAGGGAATAGGGGTTTTCCTTGGTCAAACCCTTTTGAAGTAATTAAACCAAATGATGAAATAAGATAATGAAGAATGAACATGAGATAATGCAATTAGAACCTTTCCATGATGATGGGTCTTGAAGTGCTGCAACAATTGATGAAGAATCTTTCCCTTGAATGCCTTGGAATTGATCTTGAAAGCTATCTTGATGACCTTGTGAAGACTTGAAATTCCTATCTCTTGAGTGCTTGAATTGACAATATGAAAGTATGATGAAACAATGATTTGGAAGGTTTTTTATATAGGAAATCCATTCACATGACTGTTAATTTAATCCCTAAGGCTGACAGTGAAGAAATTTAAACTTAAAACCCAATTTTTCCCGTTCAAACCTCAAAAATACCCCAAATGGGACTCATTCACCATTTTGGGTGAA
This sequence comes from Sequoia sempervirens, assembly GCA_007258455.2. Classification (NCBI taxonomy): domain Eukaryota; kingdom Viridiplantae; phylum Streptophyta; class Pinopsida; order Cupressales; family Cupressaceae; genus Sequoia; species Sequoia sempervirens. Next base: position 210,081 of record VDFB02390710.1, on the reverse strand, counting down.
TGAGTCCCACTTGGATGGGACTAATTCACCCAAAGTGGCGAATGGGTCCCACAAGGGGCTCTTTTGCCAGTGGGATGTCAGGGAGTGAAGAAATTAGGTTTATATGTTGATTTTGTAAGGTCTTTGATCAAAATATGCCTTGGGATGCACAATATGGGGTCCTAGGGGCCTAATAATGATGATATAAAGGTCAAAAATGCAATAGGGTCCAAAATCCAATGTGAAAGTGTAAATAAATACACTTAACAACACTAAATTAAGGTAAAATTAGGTTTATTTAGCTTACAAGGGTCCTAAATCCAATGTGAATGTGTAAAACATATTACAACCCTAGATTAGGTCCACTTGATTTACAAGCCCCTTAAATTCAATGTGAAAGTGTAAATAAATAAATTTTACAACATTAAATTGGAGAAAAGTTAAGTTAATTTAGGTTAAAACAGGCCCAAGACCTAATGTGGATGTGTAAAACACCTCACAACACTAGAACAAGGCAACATTAAGTTCAATTTATCATTAATTACTCCCAAATCAAGCAAGGAAAAGGCATACTTTTTCGGTGGTCACAACTAATAATCAATTAAAGATTAATTAATTATTAGCTAATGCATGATTACTCTAACACCTATCTCTCCCTCTCTACTTCTCTCTATCTCCCCTCTCCATCTCTCTACTTACCTCTCCCTGTATAACTCCATACCACTCTCTCTCTACCTACCTATCTACCTAGATATCTCATCTCTCTTAATCTCACCCATGTCCCTGTTCCTCCCCCTCCAACCCTGCCCCTTCCCACCTCCCTCCCTGTCCCCGCCTGTCCCTGCCCACATGACAAGAAGCACCAGGCAGGAAGGGCAGGTTTTGCATGAAGAAAGAGATAGCTATATTTGAAAGATGCATATGCATGTTTCATGGCATAGTTTCGGTTTTGAGCCTGGATTCTTTATTCTTTCGACTATCTTGAATCGATCTGTTCTGAATTTCCTGGTTCTCTTCCTTCTATTTGTCTCGATTTTTGTTTTTCTTTTATTCTCTTTTATTTATTTTACCCTTTTGAGTTGATTCTACTTTCTCTCCTTTCAATTCTATTTCAATTTGATTCCCTTTATTCTGATTTCTTCCTTTCGACTTTCCTCTTTCTCTGATCGATTTTGATCTGACCGGACGGATCTTGATTGATCGACGCCGGATTGATTGACGATCCTCTCTACCTACCTCTCTATTTATATCTCCCCTCTCCCTCTCTCTACTTACCTCTCTATCTCACATATACCTCTTTACCTCTCCCTCCCTCCCATCTCTATCTCCCACACTCACCTCTCTCTCTCTCTCCCACCCTCCCTCATCTCTTTGATGTGCACCAAGATGTGATACAAAATGGGAGGAAGGTGTGGAGCTTGAGAGAAAGAGAGGAGGGAGGGAAAGGTAAAGATGGAGAGAGATAGAGAGAAGGAGAGAGTGAGAGAGAAAGATGGGAAAGATAGGGAGAGAGTGAAATAAAAAGAGGGGGGAGAGAGAGGTGAGATAGAGAGAGAGTAGAGATGGAAGGATAGAGAGAGAGAGAGAAAGAGGGGAGAAGGAGTGAGAAGTGAGAGAGAGGTGATAGAGAAAGAAGTAGAGAGAGGAGGAAGGTGGAGAGATTGAGAGAGGGAATGAGGGAGGTAGAGAGAGAGAAAGAGGTGTATAGGGATAGGTAGGTAGAGAGAAGTAGAGAGAGAAGGAGATTTAGAGGTGAGAGAGAGAAGTAGAGAGATAGAGGTAGGTAGAGAGGGGGGGAGATAAAGAGTAGTAGAGGGGAAGGAGGGAGAGAGATAGAGAGTGAGAGAACTATGGACAAGTAAAGAGGTAGTTCTTGAGCTCAAGAGAGAGAGAGAGAGTTAGATAAAGGGATGGAGATAGTGAGAGAGGGAGATCTAGTGTATAAGAGATAAATGATGATCAAGATAGATAGAGAGAGAAAGATGATACAACTTGTTGATTACTAAAATTTGACTGTCTGAAAAATTATAAGATATTCTAAACACTAGAATTCGCAATATAACTCCAAGAGATTTGAAATCACTCTCAAACATCCTAAAACTATATACATAAAATATAACTTAAATTATAAGAAAGTAAATTTTCATATGTAAATGTCAACTTATACTTAAACCACTCTCAAACATCCTAGCAAAGAAATAGAAAGAAAAAGACAGAAAAAAAGAAAGAGTTCAAAATATGCATTCTAAAATATCATGCAAAATTTGGTGCTCGCCAAATGATGCACAAAATTTGGATAGCACAAAATTTGGTGCTCACCAAATGATGCAACTCATTTTGCTAATGCAAAATTTGGTGCTCACCAAATGATGCACTTCATTTGGCGAGCACCAAATTTTGTGCTCACCAAATGATGCAACTCATTTGGCGAGCATGAAATTTGTCACTCACCAAATGATGCAACTCATTTGGAAAGCACCAAAGTTGGCGCTCACCAAATGATGCAACTCATTTGGCGAGCACGAAATTTGGCGCTCACCAAATGATGCAACTCATTTGGCGAGTTATTCAAATTTGGTGCTCACTGAGTAAACTCAATTTTGGCGAAGCACCAAATTTGGTGCTCACCAATGATGCAACTTCATTTACGAAAGCACCAAATTTTTGCTCAACAAACGATGCAACTCATTGAAAGCACCAAAGTTGTACCAACAATGATGTAACTATTGGCGAAAGCACTACCTAAGGCCACTCAAAATGATGCAACTTCATTATGTACCAATTTGATGCTCACCAAATGATGCAGTTCATTTGGTGAGCACCAAATTTGGCGCTCATCAAATGATGCAACTCATTTTTCTAGCGCTAAATTTGGTACTCACCAAATGATGCAATTCATTTGGTGAGCACCAAATTTGGTGCTCACCAAATAATGCAACTCATTTTGCAAGTGCCAAATTTATTGCTCATCAAATGATGTACTTCATTTGGCGAGTGTCAAATTTGGCGCTCCCCAAATGGTCATATAGGGTAAAAAAAAAAGTAGCATCTTTTTCATGTCACAACTTGGTGCACTTACCCCTAGGTGACTTAGTCCCCCAAAATTAGGCCTAGATTTGAACCACGTATGCACAGTACTCTGCTCATTCTGTTTTTGAAATCAGAATTTGACTTGTAGTTTCCAATTTCTCTGTATTTACATAAGAACAATGTATTTTCAGTCATTTAGTTTCATCATTAATTTTTCATTCCAAATCCATATCAAACCCCCAAATCAATCTAGATCCAAGGCTATTGGCTCACCTTCAAGTTTGGAAGTCATTCTAATTCTTTTACCGATCTGAATTATAATGTTTTATTGTGAAAGGTGGCTAATCCTAGTAAAATCCTAGTATCACTTTTCCCACATCACAAATAAATTGGGACTTTATGATCTAAATCTTGTTTGTTAAAGAAAATCTCCAAATTTGGTACACTTAGTCTAATTTGCTTAGTGGGTTTGAAAGAGTCATTAAAATAATTAATCATGCCATGATGTTGGTGCAAATATACTTATTCTTAATTAAATGTTATTCTCTTTTAGTTGAACTCATGTTGAATTGTGTCCTTTCTAACCTTTTACAAATTTTGTTCAAATTTGAGTGGGATCCACAAAATTTTAAGACCAAAAAGACTCAATTGATTTTGAACATTTGATTACTCCAATATAAGTCCATATTAGCCCACATTTGACATGCTCTAAATTTGTTGCCACACCTAACATACAATAGTGGTTGGATTATTTGGTGGTTTGATGTTATCACCCATACTGCCATTTTTTAGAATGTTTAGATGATAGCTAGCTATGTATATCATAAATCATATGTGGCCATGTTTCTAGATGTCAATTGATTCTTTCCACACTCCAAATTTAAGTTTCTAAGCACTTGTGTTGGTCATTAATTCCTACACTACTTGAGGAGCCCATATAAAGCCATAATTCACTAGTTAAAAGTTAGTGCTTATGTTTTGAATGATTATTTATAAACCCTATGGCCCCTAAAAATTCTATATAATTCATGTAAAAAAATAAAATAGATTGAAGAAGATGTTTATTCTAATTACCATTTTATTGTTTCATGCATTGTATCTCCTAGATATTAGGTTCTTGAGATGGAGGTTGTGTGTGAATTTTGTAGATAAATTATTAAATTATTAGAATTTCTCTAGATCTCTGGTTGGTGATACTCCTACAAAGGCTTTCTTTACAAATATATTTTAATTTTGGTTTATTAAATAATACATTGGAAAAATTCATTGGAGTGTAGATTTTTTCTCATGAAGGATTTTCCCCATGTACACCTATGTTATAGTATATTTTATATGTTATATTTAAATTTAATTTTGTTTTCCATAATTGTTATAATATATTGAATTTAAACAACACTCTCCTTAAAATATTAGTGTACAGGAAGTATTTATATGTACCTTTGTTCCTTTAGTAGCCCTCCCATGAACTTGAATAAGAATAATATGTTTGTGAGACAAGGTAAATTAAATTTGATTCATTCTCTCTTAGAAATTGAATTTTTTATGAGCATAATAGGTTTTCTATGTTGCAATATTTATAATATAATGAAATGTCCCTTAGAGAGAAACTTGTTACAAGAATTAAATCTCATTAAATTTAAGGGGTATAATAGACCTAAATCATAAATTCATATTGTAGGTTTTTGACAAAAACTTCTTCTGTCTAGGCATTCTTTGTCTTAAAGAGATTATGATTTTTGGAAAATTACTTTGTCATGTGCCATGCCATATGGCTAGATGATATCCATTTTATTAGTATTCTTGAACAAGGTTGAGGTGGCATGGTAAAATTTATTGATGCCAAGTGACATTCTCAATATGTTACAATGATTATGACCCTACTAATAGAGACTTATTAGCCCTTTTTAGTATTCATAACCAAGATTTAGAATCTATCAATTTATATGCCTTGAATTATGTATCTAAAATGAATCTACTTTATGGGTGGCTTGGAGATGACCTTCTACTAATGCAATTAGTTCCTAATGGTTACTTCAAGATAGTTGAGGTGGCAATTGATGAACAAGGACATTTCCCTATGTGATGGACAACTATAAGAGAGAGATGTGGTTCCATGTACACAATAAATTGGACCTTTATGGTCTAAATATTGACTACCAAAACACATCTTCAATTTTGGTTCACTTCATTTGATTTGCATGGTGGGTTTGAAAGAGTTTGTAGTGTAAAAAAAAAATCCTTTTTCACACTTAATTTGGATAATTGACATAAATTTGAATTAATTGTATCTTGAAATAGTGTTGTACACATTCACATCATTATAGTGTCCTTATTTAATTAAAATGTACCTTAAATTATCCTTTGCAAGAGTGCTGTAAAGTGTTGTAACACACTTTCACACTTTTCTAGGGTTTATTTAATGAATTAAGCCTAATGAATCCCTTTTAATGAAATGTACCTAATGTGTACCCTATTTAGGTGTTACAAAATGTTGTAACACACTTTCACATTTATCTAGTGTCCCCTTAGTTAATTGTGGTTAATTGGAGTAATTAACCCCTTTAATTTAAATTTAAACCTTATCTATGACACTTCCCAAAGATCTATCCTGACACCCATAATTCAAATTGCATAACATTTAATTGGGAAAATTAAGGTCCTAGAAAATGGTGCTAGGACCCATTTTCCCTAGGTGGCAAATGGGTCCTCCCTTAATAGGACCTCCCTTTCTTTACTGATTCTACATGGTGTTTTGACCCTCTTTCCATCCCCTAGGGTTAAGTCCTAGAAAATAGTGCCAGGACCCATTCGCCTTAGGTGGCGAATGGGTCCTCCCTTAATGAGGACCCCCTTTTTGAATTTCATTGTGGTGGGAATTTAATAATGTTTATTTCTAGATTTGGTGTTGACCTTAATTGTTTGAATTTCAAGTTTAATCTCCTAGAATTTAGTATAAATAAGGGGTTAATTCACATTATTTCTTGGGTGAAGCCACAATAGTGGTTTACAATTTGATGGAGGAAGGAAAATTGAGAAAAAAAGACCCCATGGCAAAAAAATTGGTTTTAGGTGTTCGAATGAACCTACAAGTTCGACTGAACCCAAAAGGGGTTTTCTCGAACTAGGGTTTGAGTGAACCCATTAATTATTGGGCCCACATTTTCAGCCCAAAAAAACAAAAGGTAATGCACATTGAAGGTGGTTTGCTCGAACCCCAAGGGTTCATACGAACCCCCTTATTCCTCATTCTCCCCTTGAAACACAAAAAAAACCTAATTTTTTAACCTTTGAAGCTCGGGTTGAGGATGAAAATGGAGGATTCTTCACAAACCCAGCTGGAATTAGGTAGTCCTCGGAACAAGCTATCCAACGAATATAATTTTAATATGTTTTGGTTTTATTATGTATTTATTTTTTAGTTTTATTAAACATAGGTTTTTCATCAAAATGAAGGTCCTACGGTTTTGCACATGTGGAAAAATATAGCTGAGATTATATAAAAAATTTGAAAAATATGAGTGCACCTAGATATTGATTTCCTTGATCAACAAAAAAAAAATGAATTCGATATATACAAAAAAAAAAAATTGCCACGTTATCACCCGGTTGCACTATGTCGAATTGTAATTAGTTTTACTTCAAAATTTATTAAAGAAAAAATATTCAATAAAAAAATATCTAACCAAGTGGAAGCACTAGATATTGGAGTCACAAATCTAAATTCCAAATAATTAGAATTTTATCCTTCATGGAAAAAAAGTTATGCGTTATACGATGTTCGTCATTTTTTAAAAATGTTGTTTTCTGAAGAAAAAAAACCAGTTTTTGTGGGAGATGGAAAAAGAAATGCAATCTGATTCCAAAAATTTTGAAAAATATATTTTTAGAATTTATAGACAAAATGTGATGAGACTCTAGTTTGTATCATCTTCAAATTCCTCACGGTTTAGCCGCTATAGGTGCCCGAATGTGAAGATTTAGTTAAAAATAATAATTTCAATGTCTAGTTTGGCCAAAAATTGTAAACCACTATTGTGGGATCACCCTCTCCTAGAAATTCATTCTAAGTCTCCAAGTATTCAAGTTTACAAGCATTATAGCATTACAAAAGCATTTTCAAAGGCATTTCAAGACAAATTTTCAAGAATTTATTGCAGCAATTCAAGATCATAGCATCATGTCAAGGGTTTGATGCATTCATGCATGTTGTTGAGCTAAGAAAGTGGATGTAGCATTGAGGATCTACTTGCAATCATTATTCACATCTTATTCAAGGATCAAGATCTACATTCTTCATGGCCACTACATGTTAGATTGCAGATTTGCATTACAAGACAACATCCAAGCTATTGACATCACATCATTTCATGTTTCATGCTTCAATTTCCTTATTTCATCAATTGGTTTAATTACCTATAAGGGGTTTGACTTAGGTAAACCCCTATTCACTAACAATCAACAAATTTTTCTTCCCTTGAATATGTGTTTGTAGATTTATAGGTTGAAGATCAAGTGGAGGAAATATTTGGAGCAAAATTGTCAAAGTTATCAAGTTGCAAAGTTGACCTTTAAAGTGAAAGAATAAAGAATTGAAGCTACAAAATTAAGTACACATTTTCGGGAGCTAACAATCGAGAATCTGAGAGTGCAGACATCAAGGAAAATAACCTAGATCTCAGTTTCGGGAACCCTAACAAGGACCCATTCGCCACTAAAGGCGAATGTGTCCTTTGTGCCCTAAAAATATGAAGCAAGGTACACACCTCTTTGAGTTCTAAAAACTTCCCTCATAGTTGCTATAACAGTTAGGTATCAATTCTAATTGTTATTTGCATCTTTTTCCTTTCATAATTGAATGTTTCATAGTGAAAATTAGTGGTTTATCATCTTGATCCATTCACCTTGGTGGTACCTTACTTTTTCTATGTTTCAGAGTCTTTAAAAGACTTAATCATACCACGATGTTGGTGCAAGTATACTTATCCTTCACAACTTGTTATTTTCTTTTAGTTGAATTCATGTTGAATTGTGTTCTTTCTAACTATTTACTAATTTGGTTCAAAATTGATGTTGGTGTAGGTTTTTATTTTCCTAGTTGGGTTATTTATTTTCTTATATTCCTAGGGTTTTCCTACACTTTAATTAAGCTAAGTTCTTAGGTTTAATTATGTGAGTATTAGTGTGAGTGGGTGCAAGGTGTCAGCATCTTCCATGGGAGTTACACTTGCCTATCTTAGGCTATTGTGGTGGGCTCTTCCCATTGGTCATATTTGCCACCTCTCCCCTCTCTCATAGTCTATTTATACTCACCTCCAAGCTTGTATTTTGCATCTTTTCTTTTGCATCCTCATAATGCTATTTTTATTTTGGAGCATTTGCATTACTCTCATGGAGACTAAATATGTGTTGCTATTTTGATCTTGTGTCATTTGCTTTCACAGTTTCATATCTATTTATGTGCACTAGTTTTCTGGGTTATTCATCTTTTCAGATTCTAACAATTGAGTGGTAGCTAAAAAATTTTAAGGTTGAAAAGACTCAATTCCTTTTGAACATGTCATTATTTTAATATAGTTTTGTATTACACCATATTTGACATTTTTAAAATTTGGTGCCACACCTAAAATACAATAGTGGTTGGATTATTTGGTGGTTTGAGACTATCACACATATTGCCCATTTTTATAATGTTTGGATGATATCTAGCAAAGGTACACCATAAATCCTATGTGTCCATATCATTAGGGATCAATTAAATCTTTCCACATATTGTTCCAAATTTAGGTTACTAAGAAACACCACCTTTTATTGGTCATTGGTGGCTACACTACTTTGGGAGCCCATATAAAGCCATACTTCACTAGTTAAAAGTTGGAGATCATTTTTCAAATTAATTTTTATAGACCTTGCGACCCTTAAAAATTATGAATAATTTATCTCAACAAATTCAAATACATCAAAGAAGATGGTAAGTGCATTTCTATTATTCCTAATTTCTCCATGCCTTTGTTTAACACTACATCAAATTTTATAGGCTCAAGCCCTATCCCTAGGAAAGAAATATATTAAGGCATGACTATATGTGGTTCTATCTAAACTCATGACATACTAGGTTTCTATCAGTAAAAAAAATAGTTTCTCAAGAGGAGCACATTTATTGACTACATTTAGAAAGGCTTATGATAAAGCTCTTGGGTATGATCTCTTTCCTTATATATTTTTTTAAAATTCTCTTGGAGGATGTTTTTCATGATTTAGTTCAAGTTTACCTTAAATCGTATCATACAAATTTTCTAGGCCCTAAAATTGACCAGGAACATAAATTTTATACTTAAATTTAGTGATATGGAGTTGATTTACATTTGGAACCCTAATACCCTTTTGACTATCTCCCATAAAATAATTACCAAAACTCTATCTATGTGTATTATATATATATATATATATATATATATATCCTTGTGTTGGTTGTTCATCCCAAACATACTAGTTTTCTTCAAAGTAGATACATACTCAAGATAATGTTGTATTTTTTAAAGATGGTTTACAATTAGTGTATAGATCTAATCAATAGGCAGTTTTCATCAAAATTGACTTGGAAAATGCATATGACATAATTGAATGACATTTCATTCTGTTCATGATTAGATCTCTAAGTTTTGATCCCACTTTGATTCAAATTCTTCAAATTATATTTGCTAATGCTTCTATTTGTGTGCAAAGAAATATGCTTCAAAATGCAAACAAAACTATAATAAAATTCAAAAAAGACAAAAAATTCCAAACAACACTCAGATTGGGCTAAAAGAGGTCAAACCAACATGAAATTTAATTAAATTGAAGTATTTCAAACCCCTCACTATGTATATTTTCCTAAGAACATTGAATTCAATGTCTGCTCATAGAATTTTGATAGCATAATGACACTCAATTGATCAAGGTTGCATCATAATGGAAAAATGACTAAGTGTTGAGTGATATAGGAATGATAGGAAGGAGGATGAATGCTTAGGATGGAAGGAGAGAGATCCATGGTTAGGATTGCATATGATATCTCAAGTGCCAAGTGACACAATGTGACATCTTGAGAGAGAGATAATGGTACTTGGGAAGTACCTTGGGGGATGGGGAGGATTTTGCCATAAGGAATTTCTTGTCCTCACATTCCAAAGGTATGGGATGGAAAGGAATAAAAGAATTTTAAATTCCTTTATGGTAATTTTGGAAGTGGAGACCCATTTGGGGGTCCCTTCCAAAAGGGGAAGATTTATGAGGGGAAGGGACAAGGTGGGCAGGAATAAATGGAAATGGGGTTAGCCTTTCCTAATCATGGGTTAGGAAAGTGCAAATGATTAGAGATGGGACTAGGTAAGTGGTTAGGATTAGGATTAGGAACAAGCGGGGGTGATGGAGGATGGGACATGAGGTCAGAGTAAAATAAGAATTAAATAATTAAATTTAATTCTTATTTGAAGTTGTAGAGAAGGGGGATTCGCTACTCATGAGTTCTCTTCATTTAGAGAGCCTCACGGGGTGAACTACCCTAAAGTACCTCAAGGAACAATGTGAAAGTTTAAGAATTGGAAAGAGCATATCACCGAGATTTTCTAGACAAACTGACAAGCTCTCGGCCAAAGGACGTCAGCACAGAATATAGATGACAATGCAGTGCGTTGGTATCCCAGAGGTGCACTAGCATCTCATAAGGACCAAAAAGTGAGTTTATCACAAGAAATAACAAAACTTGGCTACTTCTACTCTAATTGCTAAGAAATCTTGGAACATGAAAATGTAACAAAAAGTGGTAAGACTGGAATAAGATGAAGTAGATGATAAAGTAGGAGAATAGAGAAAGAGAAGATGCTCACAACCACACAAGTGATGAAGCCTCCAGTAGATGAATGTCTTCTTCAAAACTTGCATGTGTAATATCTGGAGAAAGTGTTGTGGTTGTATAGGGGTTTGCCTCAGTAAAACCATCATTTTGGTGTTCCCACCTCCACGAACAACTAGATAGAAAGAGAGAGTGTAACCTAAATGGAAAAAAGCATGTGGTGAAATCAAAACTTACTTCAGGAGTAGAACCCGCACCACCAAGTATGAGTGATAAAAGAAAACCCCGCTCGAGGAGGAGAACCCGTATCACAAAAGAGATGATAAAAGAAATCCCTGCTCAAGGAGGAGAACCTGTATCACAAAGTATGAGATGCAATAGCTGGGGGATATCGAATCCCAAGATGCTCACAAGCATGAGATGAATGAGATGAAGCTACAAGAGTGAAGCTAAGAGAGCTTGAAAGTGCTTGAAGCTGCTATAGCAAGCTATATGGAGTTGTGCAAGCAAGAGCTAAAGTGTAGAAGGCTAAAGCCAAAGCAAGAGAGAAGCTAGAAGAAAAAGAGAGTTAGATTGAAGCTAGAAGCACTTAGAAGAATGAAGCTAGAGGAAGTTAGAGAGGAAAATGAGCTAAAAGGATAGATTTTAATAAGGGAAAAGAAGCTTCTCCAGTTGTTACAAGGTGTCTTAGGCCATTACCATCAACAAAAGGTGAGGACAAGTGGCAAGAATGCTTGGAGACAACCGTTTGAGCATTGAAAATGTTGCAAGATTCTAGCATGGCATGTAGGCATCCACGTGGCGTGCTAGTGTTCGAACACATCATGTTACAAAATGATGTGAACAGAAGAAGCATAAAGTTTGATGCAAAGCTGGCGTGCAAGCTGAGCATCCTAAGAAGGAAAAAAACTGATGTAGGGGCTAAAATGAGCCTACACAAGATGCTAAGGGAGTGGACACTAAAGTAGATGCAAGAATGTATGTGAGATTGCAAGGGGTGCAATTTTATGACCATACATTTTGCCCCCACTTTAGCAGGCATATGAATCTATGCTAATATGCATGCTAAAGGAAATCTACAAAACATAAATAGCATCATATGCCAAAAGGATATTGTAGAGGAAGCAGATAACTCTTTGAACCAAGGAAGCATGCCCCCAGGCCAAAGACTTGCAAAACAGATGCATTAGACAAGAAAAACTTGCACCAGATAACAATGTTAGCACACAAAGAACTAAAGGATTTGAGTCACCAAAGTGAAAGAGACCTCGATGAAGAATATACTCAGGATGAAGAATATATAGATCTTCGATCCGATATATACAAAAGAGAAGAGAAGAGATAATTTAAGAATGTAAGTGCCTCACAGGCCCACATACTTGCAAGAAAGGTGTCCTCCAAGTTCTCTCACATGAAGGAAACCTAGAAAAGTGCCTTACAGACCTGTAGACCTGAAAGGAAGGTTTCCTCCAAGATATCTCACATGAAGGATACCCAAAGAAAGCACCTTACAGACTCGTAGACTTGCAAGGAAGGTGTCCTCTAAGATCTCTTACATGAAGGATACCCAAAGAAAGTGCCCTATAGACCTGCAGACCTATAGGGGAGTGACCCCCAAGATCCCTTGCATGGAGGAAGCTTAGAAGGATCTCTCCACAAACCCACAGACCTATAGGGAGGTATCCCCCAAGATCTATTGCATGGAGGAAACCAAAGGAAGGGGACTCCGCAAAGTCAAAAAATGGCTTCACACGCACAGCTGCAAAGAAAAAGCAACCATGTAGGAATGTAAGTTGATAGTCATGCATACCATCAATAAATTGGAAAGCTTTCAAAGGGGTCCCTCAGTAACCCTTCAAAAGAAGAGGGGTCCACTCAAGGGACATGCTATTTGAAAAGCGTGGTCTAGTTAGATTGCCCCCCAAGCTAGACACCATAGAATTCATTTGAGATAAAGACTTTCAAAGGGGGGTCCCTTGGGAACTCTTTGAAATAAAGATGGGTCCACTCAAGGGATGCTCCAATTAAAGGATAGGGAGCAGAGAGGTGGTCCTTAGAAGGATGCACATCTATAGAACAAGTTATCACCGTCCCCAACATACAGGGGAGGAGAACCTTGCAAGATGCTTAGAACATGTAGGATAGAGGTAAACATTGATATCACTTGTTATTTAAAAACAAAAGAGGCGGGTACATCAGCAAATAAATGAGTGATGGAACCTAAATCACAAACTTGTATTTTATGCTTTAAGGCCTTACTTTCACTAGTGGAATGGCCAGGCACTCAATGGTATGCATAGAAAGAATGTTTTTCTTTATCATGTTCATGAAATTTCTTGCGAGTAGGAGAAGGAAGAGTGATTAACTAGGATTTTAGAAGCCACAAAAAAATACGATCTTGCTTAGACAAATGAACTTAATAGATTTATGCTGCAAGGTAGATGAGACTACACCCATAGCATGAATCCATGGTCTACCAAGAAGAAGGTTATATGGTATTTTTTTTTCCATAACATATAAAAGGGTGCATACAGTAACGGGTCCCATCCTCAAAGGAAATACTATCATGCCTAAAGGTTTTCAACTAGCATTATTGAACCCACGAATGTCTTCTTTAGGAACATCTAACTCAAGAGTATCCCTTATAGTAGGTATTTCTCGAGTAAACATCGACACAGTGGAAGACACTGAAGGAATAAGAGTAGGCACAACTGAAGCCTAACCAACAACTGCCATCTCACATAAGTGCATAGCCTCAGGGTCAGCTTTAACTATAACTACTTTATTGTTTCAAATGAACTTAATAGATTTATGTTGCAAGGTAGACGAGACTACACCCATAGCATGAATCCATGGTCTACCAAGAAGAAGGTTATATGGTAATTTTTTTTCCATAACATATAAAAGGGTGCATATAGTAACGGGTCCCATCCTCAAAGGAAATACTATCATGCCTAAAGGTTGTCAACTGACATTATTGAACCCATGAATGAAAACAAAAGAAGCACTAAGAGAAGATGAATCAATATTAATCTTAGGAAATAAATCAATGCTACATACATTGAGGGCCAACGACGTCAATGAGAGTACGTCTATGCCAATTTTATTAATATTAACTATAATCATTAGAGGATTTGCTTGCTTCTGTACTTCTGGAGATGAAAGCTCTTGTGGATAGAATGTAATATTCGGTGAATCCATGCGAATATAGGCTATCAATGCATCAACATCTACTGGCCTAGCGAAAGAAGGCAAGAGGACCTTTTGCAAGGCTTCCTGAAGAATACCTTAATAAACTAGAGCAGATTGAAGCAAGTCCCATAGTGATATCTTAGCCGAAGTAACTTGAAGTTTCTCGACAAGATCATAATCACTAGGTGCTTTAGTCATAGGTTTAGGAGCTTGAAGAAGGCTTGGTTGTTTAATCATTCTATTCTTATAAGTATGGTCTACTGCTCTATAAGAGGGAGCCATAGAAAGATCAGGAGAGTCATTATCAAATGGAACACCATTAATAGAACAAATATCTTAGGAGAAGCACTAGCTAGATTTAGGTAAATGACCAATCTCTTAGGCCTTTGAGGGGTAGCAAAGACATAGACTACATTTACAGAATCATCACAACTAGTAGAGTCATTATTTGAAGACATATTCTCAACATTGATCCAAACAGGATCAAATATGGAAGGAGATTCATCATGTGCTAATGCATCATCTCTAGAGGAGAGCACATCAGAACAAATATGAGATTCATCATTCATGAATGCATCATCTCCAAAAGAGAGTGCATTGGAATGGATAGAAGGTAAAGTAACATTAAGAAAGGTATCAATGATTTCATCTTCTTGCGACAAAATATCCTTCGAAGCTAGAGGACTTTCGTGAGAAGGATCAAAGATATTAGGTGACATAGGAAAGGCCAAGTCACCATCACATACATGAAATGGAACATCATTAACACTTTGAATAAAACTAGATATTGAACTAATGAAAGAAGATATTAAATTCATTACAATTTTTTGGTATTTTCTATGTTCTAGTAATTTGCATTTTTGGAGGTCTTTGGAGAATAATTTGGGGTCCAAACTTGCATTGGTCCCTTAAATTCAACTATTGAAGGCACTTTATTTTAGTAACCAAACTAGTCCTCTAGGAGACCTTTCCAATAGTACAAATGGTTCTGAATTTCGAGCACCGAGTCAAAAGTTATGACCCCGCCAAGTAGGTGTTGACGTCCCAAATGGCACAGTAACATTGCAAACAGAATAGTGCTATTCTGCTTCTCCTGAAAGAGAAAGGAAACACATGGATGCTGTAGCTCCCAAGGTCTTTGTAGTTGGGTCTCAACTGTGCTAATGTCCCTCAGTGGTCAATGCAACAGTAATGTTCAAGGGGCATGTTGGTGTGAGCTTTTGGACTATTATGAGAGCAAACATATACGTAAAACCTATTCTAACCTGGGTTTTAAAGAAATATAAAAAGATGGATCAGGGCTTTGAGATAGAAAAGAATGACACTTCATCCAAATTAGCCAAACCTGTCACCTTCCAAGGAATTCCTAACTAAAACTGCAGAACAAAATTAACTTGTGACTAACACACAACTTCATCCATTCACAGTGCTGATTTCAACAGCAGATTGCAAGTTACCATTCAAAAAAAACATAAAACCAAACTTCATTCCTTGAAAGCTTGACAAATCAGATGACTAATTCAAGATAAACACCATTCTGGAACACATCTTGAAATAGATTAAAATCTGGTTGCTTCTACTATCAGTGAGACAGATAATCCACATTTACAAAGCTGGCACAATCACCAGTGTACAGAAAATTTGTGATTTCAAATTGTTTCCACTTACACTAAGAAAACTGAAAGATAAATTAGTCTATTCGAAATCTAACTCCTAGCTACCAGTTCTTCTCTACAAGTCCTCTATCTACTACTTTCTAACCCTACAACTTCTAACCTTTACAAAGAGGCAAGAATTCCTTATATACAGAATGTACCCAAAAGAATGTGTTGTCCCCCCTATATTAGGGTTTACAAAATATCTGCTGACTATAGGAAAGTTGGCTCTTAGATCTTTTGAAGAGAGTTAGAACTGCATTCAATGTGAAGCTCTACTGTCCATGTTGAAAAGTTGTTCCGAGGACGATCTTAGATCTTTTGCATCTAGAGCATTAACTCATCTATCTATGTGTCCATCTTCAAACTCTGCCAGGGGTTGCCTTGAATGCTCAGAATATCTTCATGAATATTGATCTACCTCCTTGTCAGTAGTTGCCACAACTGTCCCTGTGACTCATAGATTCTTCGTTCTTTATTCGTATTCCTTCATGTTTTGGACCTTTCGCACATTGACCGTCTCCTAGAAGCACCATCAGGCCTCCTTGTAGAATTTTTCATTTCACTAGAGCCGATCCATCACCACCTGTTTCTTAGAAAGAGTCCATCTGGTTTGCATTCTGTTGGCCTTCTTTCCCAGGAATAGTCAATTGGTTAAAGGGACCGATGAATCACTCTTTGGCTTTCCTCTCATTGGTTAGACATTCGCCACACCAGATTCCCAGGCATTCAAAAGTGATCCCCATTGAATCGCATGTCGGTGAGACACTTATCATGTTTCCCTGATGCGATTTCATTTTAATAGTTATCAACATAGCACATGGTAGTCGACAAGACGCTTTAGCGAGCTACAAAATTTATACCGAGCTCCCAAAGACCATTGAAAAGACTGCATCCTTTCGTTGAGACCACATGGCGAAGCTTTTGTTTTCTCTTGGAGTCTTCCTGACATCCTCCTTCACTGGGAAATCCATCGTTGTCGGCAAGACCTTCAGCGAACTCCTTTTTCATTCTCATCGAGCCCACTTTCTTCCTTTCGACATGACCTCCTTCCTTCGCCAAGACCTTATGGCGAAGGCATTACCCTCTTGGTGAGCTCCATCTATTTCAGTTAGACCTTTCTTTATGTCGGCATGACCTTTGGTGAGCTCATCTTATCGGCAAGACCCTTCCCCTTCGGTGAAACTTTTCACCAAAGGCAACACCTCTTGGCAACCTCGCCCTGCTATCGCCGAGACTTTTTGTATCGGCAGGACCTTTTGCCAATCTCTTTCACTTTCACCGAGCTTCCTCTGTGTCACTGAGACTTTCTTTGGTTGGTGAGACTTTATACCAACCGAAGCTTCCTTTTGCCAAATTTTGCTGTCGCCAAGACCTTTCTATAGTCATACTGATGCGTTTTCTTTGTTCCACATGTGTTGTTGTAGCATTCTCTTGTCGAGGAGATGTCCTATAGAAACCCTATGTCTTGGAAAAATCCTCCGCATGTTCTTTCTTTGGTCACTGAGACTTATTAATTCTCTCGCCGAAGACCACTGATAGAATCCCTTTGTGGCATGTCGGTGTGACTTTATGAATTCGCCGAGACCATATGCTGAAGAAGATGACTCTCGCCGATGCCGCTTTTGTCACTATGACCTCACCTCTTCAGCCAGACATTATGCCGAATGTTTTATCCTTCAGCGAACCTTTGATTTCATTTGGGGCCTCCTTCCTAGTCTCTGAGACTCCTGGCGACCCTTTCGTTTCGTTGAGACCTTAGCACTTCGGCCAGACTTTATGTCGAAGGTGAACCACTCTCCCCAACATATGTTCTTATCGGCGATCGGCAAGACTTTGAGATTTTGTTGAGACATCTCTCCGAAGACAAAATCCTACCGAAGTATTGGACTCTTCTTGTTAGTTGGGGAGACTTTGTGAACTTGCCAAGACTTCTTGGCGAAGAGAAAACCTTTGACAGATATACGAATCCCTTTGACACCGGTCGGTGAGACATGGAGATTTCGTGAAGACCCTTCCCTGAAGACAAACTTATGCCGATAGGAAACTCCTAGTCATCGAGACAATGAATGATGTCTTGGTGATAGATGCTTGTATGTGATTTCTGATCACTATGGTATTTTTGGGGTCTTGCCGAAATGTAACACAAATGCATGTTGAGCAGAATGCATTGGTAGTTGGCAAGACATTTGCAAGGTCTTTCCAACTTTCTTCTTAGCTAATTTTTATGACCAACTGAACTGGGGAATGCATTCCAGCTAAGCTCCCTTGACAAATGCCATCTTGTATGTGATTTAATCCTACATTCAATGAAGAAAACCACAATAAAGATCTTATAGACAAAAGTTAAATAATCAAAAATCATCATTGAAATGAATCCTATGTTAGTAGGGTACCATTAAATTTTCAAACAAAATGATCATACAAACAGTTCGGGTTTCAGGCCGACCCACGGAATCCAAGCCAGGGAGGAATTTTGGAGAATTCTGAGTCAGGCGGATTCGAGTGGAATGAACATGAAAACACACATTAGAAACTTAATCCAATCATTATCAAACTAGGAACAACATGTGAGATCTCAAAATAGCATCAATTAATCATAAAATGCATCACCATTTATTAGCTAGCCTTACTACTCCATACTTCTTCACATTCCACTAGATTCTGGGGAAATCCGTGCAGGACGGATTTTCGCGAAGGAGAAGACATCCCAGCAAATCCAGAACAAATAGGGAAGAATGGAATTTGGGAAAAATCCAGAAGAGAAGGAAAACTGCGAAAAAAGAAGACATTCTAGCAAACCCAGAACAAACAAGGAGCAACAAATTTTGGGAAAATCCAGAAGAGAAGGAAAACTGCGAAAAAAGAAGACATCGAGAAAATCCGGTCCACGCGGGATTCCGCGAAGACCAAAAATCCCCGAACAAAAAATGTTCATCTAGAGTTCGAGCGAGATCTGGGAAAATTCGAATGGGATGGAAAATCCGGAAGTCAGGAGAAAACTGAAGAACCCCAAGAGCAAAAGCAAAAACCAAAGGCAAAGAAAACAAAAGAAAGGGGGACCCATTTTGTTCCAAATCAAAATGGGGTGGTTATGCAGGGCATAACTGTAGGGATAGATAAATTCCTAGTTTTTGAAAAATACCCTCTTCACGTTGGGTTCACCAAAATGTAGTGAAGGGGGATTCACTACTCATGATTTCTCTTCATCAGAGAGCCTCATGGGGTGAACTGCCCTAAACTACCTCAAGGAACAGTGTGAAATTTTTAGAATTGGAAAGAGCAGATCATAGAGATTTTCTAGACAAACTGACAAGCTCTTGACCAAAGGATGTTAGTGCAAAATACAGACAACAGTGCAGTGCATTGGTGTCCCATAGGTGCACTAGCGTCTCGTAAGGAACAAAAAGAGAGTTTATCATAGGAAATAACAAAGTGGCTACTTCTACTCTAATTGCTAAGAAATCTTGGAATGTGAGAATATAACAAAAAAGTAGTATGACTGGAATAAGATGAAGTAAATGATAAAGAGAATGGAGAAAGAGAAGATGCTCAGAACCACGCAAGTGATGAAGCCTCTAGTAGATGAATGTATTCAAAACCTGCATGTGTAATATCTAGAGAAAGTGTTGGGGTTGTATAGGGGTTTGCCTCAGTCGAACCCCCGTTTTGGTGTTCCCACCTCCACAAACAGCTAGATAGAAAGAGAGAGTGTAACCGAAATGGAAAAAAGTGTGTGGTGAAGGAAAAAACCCGCTTCAGGAGTAGAACCCGCACCACCAAGTATGAGTGATAAAATAAAACCCCACTCGAGGAGGAGAACCCATATCACAAAAGAGGTGATAAAAAAATCCCCGCTTAAGGAGGAAAACCTGTATCACAAAGTATGAGATGCAATAGCTAGGGGATATGGAATCCCAAGATGCTCACAAGCATGAGATGAAGGAGATGAAATTGTGAGAGTGAAGCTAAGAGAGCTTGAAAGTGCTTGAAGCTGCTATAGCAAGTTATATGGAGTTGTGCAAGCAAGAGCTGAAGTGTAGAAGGCTAAAGCCAAAGCAAGAGAGAAGTTAGAAGCAAAAGAGAGTTAGAGTGAAGATAGAAGCACTTAGAAGAATGGATCCAGAGGAAGTTAGAGTGTAAAATGAACTGAAAGGATAGCTTTTAATGAGGAAAAGAAGCTTCTCCAGCTGTTACAAGGTGTTCTGGCTATTACCACCAACAAAACATGAGGACAAGTGGCAAGCATGCTCAAAGATAGCCATTTGAGTGTTCAAAATGTCACATGATGCTAGCATGACGCATGGGCATCTGCACGACGTGCTAATGTCCAGACAGGTCACGCTACAAAATGACGTGAACAAAAGAAGCAAAAAGTTGGATACAAAGCTAACACACGAGTTGAGCATCCTAAGAAGGAAAAGAGGCTAATGCAAGGGCTAAAATGAGCCTACACAAGATACTAATGGAGTGGACACTAAGGGTATGTGTAGGATCATGATGGGCCAAAAAGTGGTGATATGATGGGTATTTGTAGGGTATGTGAATGACAAATTTTTTTTACCCAAAATTGATGAAACGAAAAGGGTTTTTAAAGGAGATTATCAGCTTTCGACCAATATGGATTATGCTTTACTTTGAATTTAATAAAAAATTATTATTAATTTTCTATTTGAATCATGACTAAAGTCTTGATTGATAGGCTGATTGAAAAACATCTATAGCTTTCAAAGCGGTATCACATTTTTGAATCAAAATCTGGCGTCACATTCTATGCTTTGCATACTATAGAATTAAACATAAATGAATTTCATGAAGTTTTGACCAAGTTAAGGTAGTCAAACATACAAGTTTATATTTTTTTTAAAATTTGTAATAAAAATTATAATTAATTATTATTTATTTGGAAAATTACAAAAACATATGTATCACATTCGGACATGAGTCCTCTACTTATATCTAAATATTATAAAAAATATTATCATTTTATTGTGGTTAGAATTTGATTCAAGCGGACACCTACTTATTTTTCACTGAAATTTAAATTACTCTTGCATTGAAATTTCAAATTTTTCACCAAATAATTTAAAAAAAAAAACCTAGTAGTTGAGAAACCACATTCAATTTGCCTCACAGTTCTGTTCTTAGATATATTTTTGAAATAATATAGATAACTTATTCAATTTTCACGTCAAGTTGTCTATCGATTTTCTTAAATTTTGCCACTTAAGGGCCTTTTTTTCCCATGATGATCCTGCACATACCCCTAAAGTAGATGCAAGAATGTATATGAAATTGCAAGGGGTGTAATTTTATGACCATATAGAAGTAAAAAGGGGATTTGGGAATAAAATAAAATAAATAAATACATGTATTTATTTAATTTAATAGATGAATGGAACACCATGGTCTAGGATAGGTAAATTAATTAAATTAGGATGAGACTCATAAAATAGATAAAAGATTGGAGATATTAATTAAATAACAAAACACTATTTAATTTATACAAGTGATAGAAATTAGTTAGAAAAGGATAAATTGACCAAATGAAAGTGGTCAATTTTATTCTACAATAATCAAGGATGGCACCAAAAAGAGAGCATTCTTAGAGCAATGGTCAGAATTTAAAAAATGGTGAACGGTTTCAGAATCTTAGGAGGCCTCAGGGGTTTCAGGGCTTCTGTAGTTTCGAATGACATACTATGACTAGATAGAGCATTGCCACATCATGAACCTTTTCCAAGCATAAAACTCTTTTTTCGTCCACTAAAAACAATACCAGAAAGGCCTTCTTGGAATAATGGGAAAAATTTCAAAGATGGTGATTGAAATCAGGGATACCGAGGTACTAAGAATTTTCATAGAGGCCCACAAAAGACAACTAGGCTAAACATTGTCACATCAGGAGCCCATTATAGGCCTTTTTACTACTTCCCAAACTGCATCCCACCAAATCAGTCTAGAAACTATAATGGTCAAGTCTCAGAAAGAGGAATTTTCTATCAGTCTTCTTGAGGACCCTAGAGGTCTTGAGGACCACAACCTTAAGGCTACTAGAAAACTGCCAACCCAAGAGCTTTCATGAGACACAAAATGGTTTTCCATCCTTGGAAAAAGCTTAGCCACATGAAAAATAAGAGGTGTTTGATATTTTTGAAATGGAAGAAGGGAAAAAAGAGAACTGGCCACAACTATCTTCTAAAAAGTCTTTGTGGACAGACATTGTTTTTGGGTTGAAAATCCCACTATCTCATCCAAACTCAATCCATATTAAGTTCACACTGCCAGACTATTTTTTTTCTATAGATGGGGTGCCCTTCAATCTAAAGCCCTCATCACATTGCACTTCTAAGAATACAGTTTTGGAAGATGGAGCTATACCCACATAATAGAAGTAGGGTACCAAATTTGGCTACAAAAAGATTTGGAGGAAGGAGGACCCCAACAAGTCACAGGAAGCTGAGAAGAGGGATGCCATCTCTATTGAAAATAAGTTGTAGCAACAACATATATCATCACAAGGGACCATGGAGAAGGGAGACCTCTCCCTAACCCTCTTAGAGGATTACCTTGACACCCAAACTCAAGAGCTTCATCAAACGATGTTAATCTATAAGTTTTGGAAACATAGCCTTGATTTGAACTCTTTGAAAGAATGGGTATTTGAGCTATGGGAAGGTGCTAACTAGGTTTTTTACATAAATAAGGGCTCTAGTTTCTTTGTTTTCCTCTTCTCTAAAAAAGCACATAGAGAGAATGCTTTTAAAGTTAAATCAAAGTTTATGCAAGGTGCAAGTTTATGCATGCAATCTTGGGTCCCAAATTTTAATTCTGCATTAACATCTACAAAATATGTCCCCTTCTAGATCCGATTGTATACCCTACCCTTAGAATATAGCGAACTTGAAATCATTTCAAGATACTTTCTAATCAAATGGGGATTTTCTTGAGACATGATAAGTGTTTCTTCAAAAATCCCAGTTGCCTGATCATGGTTTTTTTTTTACTACATTGTTAAATATTTCCCTAAAGAACTGCATATCAAATCCAAATATGGGATATGGAAACAGGGTATCTTCATAGAAACACAAGAAAATAGTTGTGTGAAATGTCATAGATTGGACCACTCAGGAAAGGATTGCAAGGAGGATTGATCATATATCAAACAGACAAAACAAATAGGGGTAACAAAGGATATGAGCTTTAAGGGCCCCTCTGATTTAGTGACTTTGGGAGAAGAAAGCAAATCTGCTAGAAAAAATACAACCCTTCCACCCAAAGTGAACATAGACAAAGGAAATGGTGGTTATGAAGGTTGCATAGTTAGGACCAAAAACTTAAAGGCAATAATTTCCCCAAGGATCACATTGACAAAAGGAGTCATTCTCATCTTTGCTAGTGCATCCATGTATGCTCCAAGAGTCAATGTGAACCCTTTTTTTGAATCCCTTAGAAAACCTCACCTTGGGTAGAGCACTCAACCTAGCTCTTACACCAATTCATCACATGGTCAATAGACCATCCATCAACTTGCTCTATATTGAGGAAGATGTGAAGTCACTTGTGTTTGATAAGGACATAAGAGGTGTGGGAATTGAGCAAGGATAAGAGATTGAGGAAATACATGAATTTATATCTACCACCCCCCACCTAGACATGGAATTTATGGATAGACCCATGTAGCAAAATGGCTTGGAGTTCATAGAAGATGGGAAACTAAATATTCTAAACTTTTCCAATCTATTCCAAGCCAGGAAATTGGAAGAATTGGAAAAAAATATTTTAACATCAGTAGGATCAAAGATCATTGAAAAAATAGTAGAGGAAACAAGGATAGAGGTATATGATTTTGACGAATCCTATATTTTGTCCATATCTCAGACTCCAAGTGCACAAGCTGTTAAAAAGAAGACACTAGTTAAGAGAGGTAGAAAGTCCCATGCAATGAAGCTTTAGGAGGAAATTGAAGTAGGTATCCAAGCAACCTTGGATGATAACATAAAGGTGGTTCCCCTCTAGGAGCCCAGATCAAGGAGAGTGTACTGATCTCCTCAAGCACAATGAAAATTGTATCATGGAATGTGAGAGGCATCAATGCCTCAAACAAAAGGGCCCAATTCAAGCATTAGCTTGAGACTTGTGGGGCAGACTTGATTATTTTGCAAGAAATAAAGTTTTCCAATGACATGTTTGAAGGGACAATTAAAAAATGGTAAAATGGTCTGCTACACACTCACCAGCCCAAGGAGCTTCTGGTGGCTTATCCACCCTCTAGAATCCCAAGACAATAACAATATACTACATTTCTAATGATAAAAATTGGTAGTTAATGAAGGTAACCCACTTTGAATTGAATTTTTGGCTGATGAATGTGTATGATCCATCAACACTAGCTAAGAAGATGTTGTGGGATAACTTAAAACAAATACTAGATCGGATAGGAGTGGATAGAACCTTGATTGTAGGTGATTTTAATGCCATAGTCACTCCACAAGAAAAGAAAGGTGGAATATAAACCCCCCCCCCCAAAAAAAGTAATGGACAAGTTCTCTGCTTTTATTTACGACAATGCAGTCCAAAATATTTTACCAGCTAATGAAAAATTTACTTGGACACACTAGAGAAATAATTTTTTGTAGATTGTGGAAATATTAGACATATTTCTAGCTTCTCCTAACTGGGCTTTTGGAGATTATTCCTTATCCTCAAAAAATATTCCTTTAATAGTCTCAAATCACTATGTAGTTTCACTTTTAATGTTTCAACAAAATGTTAGGGCCCTCCACACAAATCATCCTTCAAATTTGAGAGTATGTGGTTCAAGAATCCACAATTTTATTTGCTACTTTAGCAATGGTGGAAGGATTCCCCTTTTATAAAAGGTTTCAGGATGTACCAATTATGTAAAAGCTTCAGTATGTTAAAAAATAAATCAAAGCTTGGAATACAAATGTATTCAAAAATATTTTTGCTCAGAAGGAGATGGTTTTTGAAAAACTATCTAAAGTAAATGAACACATCATTTCCCATGGACTAGATGCGACATCATATTATCAACAACAAAGGTTATAGTTAGAATGATCAGAATTGCTTGCAAGAGAGGAAACTTATTGGTAGCAGAAGTCCAGGGAGCTCTGGCTAAATGATGGGGATAGAAATAAAAAATTCTTCCACATATCCACGTAGATAAAAAGAGCTCAAAGTTCAATCTTATCAATCCATGACAAAATTGTAGATGAATGTCTTAAGAAGGAGCAAGACATACATAATGAAGGTGTCAAATTCTTCACAAATTTATTAATTGTCTCAGCCCCACAAGTCTTTGATAGGGTGAGGAAAAAGCTTTTGGAGGCTATCCCTAAAATAGTACAACAAGAGGAGAATGATCAGTTCATGAAAACTTTCACCTTAGAAGAGCTTAAAATAGTAGTTTTTTTCTCTTTTGCTAGATAAGGCCCCTAGACTAGATGGCTTCATGACTTTATTTTTTCAAAAGTGTTGGAGTTTTTTTTTTGGGATGATCTCCTTCATGCCTTAGAAGAATCTCAAAAAAATGGGAACTATTCTAAAGCAATTCAACCTTACACACATAGCAATCATTCCCAAGGTCAAAGCTCTTAAGAATTTTTCAGATTTTAGATCCATCTCACTTTGTAACACCATATACAAGATATTTACCAAAGCTATGTATCTCAAAATCCAATAGCTGACACCCAAGATTATTTTAGAAGAACAAGGAGGATTTATCTTGGGGAGGGAGAATATAGAAGGAGTGTTGGTTTCCCATGAAGTCCTACACTTAATAAATACCAATAACTTTCCCTCCATAATAAAACTGGATATGATGAAAGCATATGATAGAGTTGGCTTGGATTTTCTCATTCATATTTAAAAAAAAATTGGGTTTAGGCACAAATGGTGTAAATGGGTGTTCTCATGCTTTTCAACAACAGAATTCTCAGTCATTATTAATGGATCACTAGTAGGTTTTTTCAACTCTGCTTAGGGAGTTAGATAGGGAGACCCCTTGTCTCCATTCTTGTTTATCATACTAGCAAAAGCATTAAGCAAATCCATTCATCAAGCCAAAAATTAAGGCATCCTAAAAGGTATATCCTTGCCATCAACAAGCATAATGGTCTCCCACTCCCTATTGGAAGAAGACACCCTTTTGTTTGGGAAAGCATCCCTGGAAGAAGCTAAACATCTCAAGGTCAACTTGGATAAATACTCAACAACATATGGACAAAATTTAAATGCAGCCAAATCAAAGATTTATATTTTCAACTCAAAGGAAGTGTTGAAAAGGAAAATTTTATAACACCTTGGTTTTCAACCAACATAATTGCCTTGTTCTTATCTGGGAATACCCTTCTTCTCAGGAATGAAAATAAGGTATCATACTGGAAAAAAAAATTGAAAGAATTTAGTCTAGAATCTCCTGATGGAAGGGCCACTAGTTGTCTCTCTTAGGAAGAATATTAATGGTGAAATCAGTCCTCTCCACAATCCCCAACTATTACATGGTAGTTTTGAGAGCTCCAAAGTTAGTAATATCAGAAATAGAGAAATTAATTAAAGGTTTTTTTGTGGAAGGGAAACATGGACAACAAAAGGAAAATACCATTGGTTGCACTAGATAAAATTTGCATGGATAAATACAAAGGTGGGATAGGGATCCATAATTTGACTGCTAGGAACTTGTCTTTAGGGGAAAAAATTGTATGGCATATGTACTCTAAACCCCACTCAAAGTGGTGTAGAATAATGCAAAAGAAATACTTGGACAATGACTCCCCAAGTAGGATATTCACCATTTCAAATCCCCCAACAAGATCCACAGTGTGGAATTTTCTGATTAAGTGCAGGAAAGTAATTACTCCTTATTTAACATGGGAAATAGATAGTGGAGAAGAGGCACTATTTTTGGAAGACTCGTGGAATTTCTTCCCTCCTTTGGAGACAACACCTAATTTGCAAATAGCACAAGAATTTCTACATAGAAATTGGGGTAGGAAAGTGAAAGATTACTTTGGAATGATGGATGAAATATTTGGAAAAAACACATGGAAATAATTTTCCACATTGTCGATTCCTTTTGACCAAAGGACTATACAGGAGAAGCTCCTAAAGGAAAGGGTAGTATTTAAGTCCAATAGTCTTGACAAACTATTATGGGCCCCTTCAAAAATAGTTGAATACTTAGTTAGTCAGGGTTATAAGGTGGTCTCAAGTAACAGGGAGAACCTACAATCTCAAAGGGACTTTTCATTCTATTGGAATGCGATGACACTTTCAAAAGATGGCTACTTTGCTTGGCTTGCACTCAAAAATAGGATCTTAATCAGTGAAAATTTATCAAAATTGGGAATATCTGCCCCTTTCTCATGTGTGTTATATTATGAGGCTTTGGAGGATGTCAACCATTTATTCACACAATGCAAATTTTCTCAACAGTGTTGGTCCTTCATCCAAAACAAATTGAATTGGTATTCCCCTTTGCAAAATTCACTTTGGGCAATATTCTCCAATTGTTCAGTATTATACAAATCTTCATTGTTTGCTTGTATTTGGAGGGTAGCACCAACAATTATAATTTGGGGAATTTGGTGGGAGAGGAACAAAAAAATATTTAGAAAACAAATAACAGTGGTGGAATAGGTTTTGGTAGCTATAGAGAAATCAGTTTCATAGGTTGTAAATGCATATATCCTAAAAATTAATTCAGTTTCATCTACATTTACAGATTGGGATGCAACCTTGCTCAAAGGTTGGAAGTATTTTTTGTTACCATTTAAAGGAAGCCTTCACCAACCACAAAGAAGAACATTGACAAAAATACCATTTGATGGATTCCTCCCCCACAAAGTTCTAGTAAGTTAAACTTTGACAGAGCCTCCAAAGGTAATCCAAGTACATATCAAGCTTTAGGGATAGATCGAGGACAGAAGGGTGAATTGGTTGAAGCTAAATTGATTAGGTTACCTCAAGGCACAAATAATATGGTAGAGGCACATGGTTTACTCTTTGGGATCAAGATGGCAATTGACCAGAAAATCTCAAAACTTCAAGTAGAGGGGGAGTTTTTATTAATCATAAATGCATGTAAAGAAAGGACTCAGAACTTGAAGTTCCATAACATCCTACAATAGGTATGGGTATTATTTTCCAAATTTAAAAGCATACATATTAATCACACCTATAGGGAGGGAAACAAATTAAATGACCTTTTGGAAAACATAGCCTATGAGAAAAAGGAAGAAGTGGTCATATTTGACAAAGCAAGTATTAACAAGAGTGAGCAATTAAAGAAAATCATCTTATTAGAAAAAGGTGAGCATATTGAGAATGGGATTACCGCCTAACATTGATTCAATTGTAGCACGTTGCAAGGATGAGTAAAACCAAAGGAGTTGGTGGCTAAGATGAAGCTCATGGCCAGTTGATAGTCGACACAAGTCAGAAAGGACGCAACATGATAATGTCATGTGTAAGCATGCCACAAGAGACCTACATGGGGATTAGGAAATTTTGCTTCATCAAGTTGGGTCAGCGTTTGGGAACCAATTCATCCCCTTCAACATTGTTCAAATACCCTACAACCCACCCAAAATAGACCAATTTAGCAATGAAATACCATAGTTTATTCTAACGTGTCTTCTTGCACGTACAAAAGGACCATTATCATTGTAAAGTAGGAGGACCAACCACACCAAGGCTCTAGGTCACAAAGAGCTAAGAGAAAAAGGCTTCCCTATCTTATCTCAAGCTAAGTGGGTGTTTAGGTTAAGGATAGAGAATGAAGAGCACTCTCAAGTGCTTCTATCACTCTATTGATCTAAATACTTGAACAGGGCTAGACGAGCTACTTTCTAGAATCCAAACTGTACCTTAGACATCTCTCTATCCGAGGATGATAGTGTGGGTCAAGGATGAAACTGTGACATGTTGTCATCTCTCTTGGGTGCTGGCATCTGTATGACCAAAAAGTGAAAAGTATAGTACATGGAAATATGAAAATCTATTGAAAACATAGCTAATAAATTTTAACAAAATGGGAAAAATAAAGAAGTACAATAAATGACTATAGAAATGATAAAGGAGATAGAGAAAACAAAGGTGACAAGGTTCAACTCACTGAAAGTCTAGCTCACCAGCAAGCTCCACACACTTGTACACCTACACATATCCAAGAGGGAAAAATGTTGGGTTGTATAAGGGTTTTCCTTAGTCAAACCCCTGCTTTGGTGTTTCGACCTCCACGGACAGCCAGGAAAGCCACAAGATAGAAAATGCGATAAAGGAATTAAAGGAAAGGAATACCGAATAATCATAACAATGTTATGCTACATAAATCAAGAAGCAATATCACCTTCTCAATTGAGGTTCCCTCAAGCACATAGAAGAGGATGCAAACTTGGTAAGGTCTATGTTGTCGCAACAACGAAGAAGCAGTCCCTCTAGACACCAAGTCACAACTCCAATGGTGGAAAAAGTGTAGCAAGATGGATGGAATTGCTCAAAGAAAATGCTATGAATTGCTAAGAGAATGAAGTTGAATGCTCAAGAGATTGTAGAAGTGTTAATGAAAGTGAAATGGATGCATTTAAAGACCAAAATGGGAGGGAAGGATTTGTTTTTGGGTTGGCTGGTCAACACAGAGGCGTTATGCTTCATTCCCAATGGAGAACGTAATGTCCTTGCGGACTCTAGGGGAAAGAGTCTATTAGGGACGAAAACACGTTGTGCAACACCCGTGCACCGTGCTCACGTCCCAAAAAAAAATTCCCCCATCGACACAAAAGACAAGCACCAAATGGATGTGAGGTAGATGGGTGATGTGGAATTTGCATTAGGGTTTGATTTTCTAAGGAGGAGGGTTGCAAAAGGGGAATTTACACAAGGGTGAAAATTTACTCGTATAAATTTTTCCCCCACTTTAGCAAGCATGAGTGTCAACAGATGTTTGGTAAAGTAGATCAAATAGTTTAGCAATGTATACCTAAACCATTGAGGAAGCATACACTAATCAGGCGATCTCAAAAGAGCAAGCGGAAAATAACTCCATAGGTACTCTCTCCTAAGGAGGTTTGAACAAAGAAGTTCATAGCTCTTTGGAACTATAGAGTTGAACAAAGTACACCGAAGGCCCACAAACCAATGATGGAAAAATCCCACAGGATGTAAGTGCTACACAAGCCCTCATACCTACAAAGAAGATGCCCCCTAGGTACTCTCTCCTAAAGGAAGCCTAATGTAAGGGGACTTCACAGAGTTGGAATGGAAAGCAGCTTCACAAGTGCACCTACAAAGTAACATGTTAATCCATAGATAAAACATGTTAGAAAAAAAAGAGCAGCCACATAGGAAAACAAGCAGACATTTACACAGATAGTCAAAAATTTGAAGGAAGAGCTTCCAAAGGGGTCCTTCGAGAACCCTTCAAAAGAAAAGGGGTCCACTCAAGGGATGCACAATTTGAAAGTGAGAATGTTTTTCACAAATATTCAACATCAAGGAATCCTTTCAAAAGTTGTTCACTTCACCAAGGAATTTGAAAGAAATAAAATGCCCCCTCAGGGGAAGGTTGAGGCTTCTCTCGTAGGAAAAGTTTCTCCCTCCTAGTAGAATTTTTTCAAGTTCTTTCTTCTGAACCCATGATGAAAAAACATGTTCCGCTAGGGGTCCTTGTTAAGAATGTGATTTTTGAAAAAATGTTTTGAAAAGATTTTCCAAAAAATATTTGTTGGCCACTGAATATGTTTTCTAAAAATTGAAGTTGACATGATAGCCCCCCCTTAGGATGGTACATGCTAAATGCAGAGACATGTGACATCCTAAGGAATGAATTTAAGCAAGAATGAAAAAGTGAAGTTGTGGCCCACGGAACATAGCGAGATGTCACCATGGTAATCTTTTCGTACACGCGAGGGACAACACATAAGCACCACAACATCACAAAGCAAGCATGTAAGATATGAGAGAAGCAATGTAAAGAAAGACAACATCACAGACAAGGGACATAGGGGCGATATGATATTTCGAGGTCAGAGCTATTCATAAATATATGTAAGTGTAATAATAGTATATTAATGAACTATCATTAACCCCCTATTGTATCAGACCATATGAAGAATCCACAAGAAGAAAAAATAAAAATAAAAAATTGGGTCAACATGGAAGGGAAGCCTAAATTCCCCCAACACTTGGCATCATCCCCAATTGTCAAAAATCAATACACATAATAGAGGAATAATGATGCCACAAATAGAGGAAGTTTTACGACACATAATCACTCATGTATCCAAGCACCTATAAGGGTGACAAGGATCGTCTAGTAACACATAACGCAAGAACAGGGGAACACAAACACACATACACACTCTAGACTACAAATATAAAGAAGAGGAAACCCCGTAACACTCATCAATCAAGTGGTCATCAGCCTCCTAATATAGATCATTATACGGGGAAGGTGGACGAGCCTGCAAGGGCGGAATGTGAAGGGGAAAATCCTTTGACCCCCCACAACAAGAGCCAAGGAAGAAGGCCCCACCAGTTCTTATCTACTTAGTTCTTGTGGGGTAATGGTTAGTGACTTTGTGAAGATCGCTGAAAGGGCCAAGACCTCATCCAAAGAGTTAAACATGCACTTCATAAGAGTGCCATGTGTTACCTCACTGGATGAGGGAGGTAGCACTTGAGATTCACTGCTAGGCTCATAGAATGACTCGGGAAGTAGTGGTGAAATCTGGGGATGTCAGAACCTCTTCTATTACTAGGGCATCACACGCTAACATAGAACCACCCTCTAAAGAAGGTAGACCCCTCTTTTTCCCCCCATTGCTAACAAGGCTATCCTCCATCTTCTACTTCATTGAAGGATGCAAGATCCCCATGGGCAAGGCAAAAGGAACGAATGAGGAGGATAAAATCATGGCAGACACCACTGAGGTGTTCGGCATGTCCCTAAGTTTAGAGAACAACAAGATGTCCGGGAGGGACATCAAGAGAGGAGGCTCGATTGAAGGAGCAATAAACACCTACACCTTTTTAGGGTTAGGGGTGTTTACACTTGTAGCAGGAGCCGGAAGTAGCTTTGGAGCTGACTGAACTGAAGCAGATGAGACAAGAGAGGAGGATACAACAACAATTCTCAAAACAAGAGCCATCAAATCCCCTTCCTTCCTCTGTAGAGTGGCCTGCTCAGCAACTAGAGCCTTTCGTCAATGCTTGTGCTCACACACAAGGCGATTCCTATGACTCCAAGAGCTAGAATGAAATATAAGGCTCTTGCTCGGCCATCAAAGTGTCCATCATGACTATTTTTGGTGGAGGGAGAGACTCTTGGATGAGAGCAGAAGGGAGAGATTAAGAAGAGGTTAGAAAAATAATGGGGGGAGTTGGCTCTAACTCCTCAGTGGCGGGCCTCTTCCCATTCATTGCCTTGGCGACAGGAGTAGTAGGAGGCTGTAGAGGCCTAGACATAGAGGACTCCCCACGGGGACCCTTCCACTTACCTTACAGGTAGGGCCATGTCCTAGAGGCAAGGTAGGAAGGTCAGATATCTAAATCTTCACTTTACACCAAGTAGGTACCATTGGACTCATGCAAAAACTAGAAGTAGTCATCCAAAACTCCTCTCTAGGAAGGAAGACAAAAGTGGCACCCTAAGGACAGGAAGACCTCTCCTTTCCCTTTTGAGAGGAGGTGGCAGCTTGCTATTGCGCTACTAGAGGAGTCACTTTCGGCTATCCTTTGTACCTAATTTTGTACTTTACATGTAGTTTTGGTAAAGTAGGTCCATTCTAGGAGGGAGCAGATTGATCAGGGTGGGCCAAAAATGATCCAATGAATAACCCCCATGTGATACCAATAGTTGATATACAGTGTCATGCATGACGTGCACGACACCTTCATGAGAGAACTTTAAACATTTTTGAATAACGAAAGAAATTCCATTCATTGAAGCTAGCCATGTGATGCCCAACTTTACCCTGAATAGATCACATTCTAAGATAACATCAAAAGTTGTATCCACGACCCTAGGTCCAGCTAGGATGGAAAGAGTTATATAGCCATATGGCTTAAGAGAGAGACCATTTTGGATACGTATGGTAGACTTTGTTTCTTCTTATTCCTCCCTCTACAACAAATTTAGCCATAACATCTTCTCTGTAATGACATTTACTCAGCTTGTGGGGTCAACTAGGACTCATGTCACAATTTTTCCATTGAGACGAGTAGGAATGTATAGAGGAGAGGGCTTATTGTTCAAGGGAAAGTCTTGTGAGGTGAAAGTCACATCGGGTGAACCAGTTGCAGGCTGTGGGGGGGAGTAATTGAAACCATGTTAACATATGCCAAGGGTTAAGGAGAAGCGTCAAAGTTGTCAATAATCAAATTCATAGAATGGGACAAAATTGGGTCCGTGTAAATCTACAACTCTCTATTGGCCTTCGCTACCAACTTATTCACATTTTTTTTCTTCCCATCAAGATGGATGGTATCGTCATCGATGAAATCCTATATCTCATGACACAGGCACATGCAATGCTTGGTATCATGCCCGTTAACATGATGGTATTGACAAAAAGTGTTCACATTATACCAATCAGGGTAAGGTTCCTTTAGAGGTCAGAGGTTTTCCAAAGTTATGATCTTATCCTTCAACAACTTTTGTAAAATGGAAGATTAAGATTCTGCTAGCTTTATAAACTTCTTGTTGCATTTGAGATTGTGATCGTTAATTGCGACAACTACATTCGCAATAAATTTTCCTTTTCCTGAAATGGACACAATAGACTTTCCTTCTAAATGGGAGTGCAAGGAAGATCCCCCAAATTGAACTACCATTTCCTGATACTCTCTCACTGTGGCACATAGATGCACAAAGGAAGGGTATTTCACTACCTAGGCAAACTTTTCCTGCCAAGCTAGCTGTAGGTTGCTTATGAACACCTTTTGCACATCAGAGTTGGGAAGCAGGTATGATATCTATGAAAAGAGTGCTTGGTATTATGCTATGAAGTTATTTATCTTCTCATTATCTCTCTGCTTACATCGGACAAGATTTGAGGTCATCTTCGAACCGACATTAGCCTAGAATTGATGGAAAAACTGATTGATGAGCTAATCAAATGAGAATATAGAATTACCGGGAAAGGAACAGTACCACTCAAGTGTTGTATCCTTGAGAGATTAAGGGGATGGTTTTTCCATTAAAGCATTATGATGAAATAAATTCATACATACGGCATTGAAGGAAGACACATGTGTCTACAGATCCCCTTTACCACCATATTTTTCAAACTTACGAATCTCCATTCCTTGTAAGAAGGAAGTACTCAAGATTACAACCAACAATGGGCTATGTTGGAAAAAAGGTTAAAAAATTAGTTGGGCAGAGGCTTGGGAAAGGATTGCCAACTGGTATTGCATTTGACCCATGTTTTGAGGAAGATCATTTAGAACAAGGTCAAAGGATGACAAAGGCCCAGTGGAACCTCCAGGACCTTCACCACCAGAACCACCTCTAGAGCCACTGCCGAAACCATTGCTAGATCCACCACCACTAGTAGGACTTCCACCAAAGCCACCTCGACTACCAAAACCACCACCATGGCCTCCTCCACTAGCGCCACCTCGCTACCAAAGCCACCACCACTCATTCCACTAGAGCCCCAACTACTAGGGGTAGTAAGAGGGGTGAAGCTAAAAACAAGGGGTATTTTACTCGCCTTGACAGTGTTAGGATTTTGAGAAGCAGAGGAAACACTAATCGAAGGGATTGTTTCGGCCATTTATACAAATGTGGTAAGCATCAAGACACATATTTTTCTCTCATAAGCATCGACCACCTCTCCTCAAGTAGTATCTGATCTAGTCTTATACGAGGGGATATAGGCTTCGATTAGATTAGTAAGGCCACGTAAGAACTCTATGACTATCTGATCCTTTCCTAACAAATATCTCATCTCACTAGTAAGTCTAGTAGCTCTCGCCATGTTCGACGCTTTCTCCAAATGATTCACAAGGTCTAATAGTCTGTTATCCAATGCCCTAAGGTTTTATGTAGGTATATGCACAACATCATCCTCGTCCACAGACATAGCTGTAAGCAATGTTGGAGGGGTAGGAGCATGAGTGGTCTTGTCTATGAAACCCATCTCGTTGGTAAAGCCTGTAGGAAAACCAATAGTAAAGTTAGTAGCCAAACCAGTAGAAAAACTGGTGGTAAAATTTGAAGTGACCTTCGCCTTTTCCTTTGGTAGGTGTCACACACTCCTAACAATGTACCCAGAAGTCATGGACTAGGTTGTGATGCTCATAAGCCTTCACAACACTTAGGTTTATAACAGTTGCCAGGTGTGAAGGAAAAAGTCTCAACACAAACAAATGGATAGACGTTGTTCATGTCAGGTTCACCAAAATGTAAGGTAGGGGAACCAACCACACCAAGGCTCTAGGTCATAGAGAGATGAGAGCAGAAGGCTGCCCTATCTTACCTCAAGCTAAGTGGGTGTTTAGGTCAAGGATAGAGAATGAAGAGAACTCTCAAGTGCTACTGTCACTCTACTGATCCAAATACTTGAACGGGGCTAGATGAGCTGGTTTTTGGAATCTGAACTATACCTCAGACAAATCTCTATTCGAGGACGACAACATGCCCATCAAGGAAGACAACGCGACACACTGGTGTCTCTCTAGGGTGTTGGTGTCCGTATGGCCAAAAAGTGAAAAGTACAGTATGGAAAGCCAAAAAATCTACTGACAACCTATCTAATAAAGTTTAACAAAATGTATAGAATAATGAAGTACTATAAATGAATATAGAAATGATAAAGGAGATAGAGAAAACAAAGGTGACAAAGTTCAACTCACTGAAATTCCATCTCGCTAGCAAGCTCCATGCACACGTACATCTACACTTAGCCAAGAGGAAAAAATGTTGGGTTGTATAGGGGTTTGCCTCAGTCAAACCCCCGCTTTTGTGTTTCCTCCTCCACAGATAGCCAGGAAAGCCATGAGATAGAAAATGTGAAAGGAAATAAAGGAAAGGAATACCGAACAATCACAATGTTATGCTATGTAAATCAAGAAACAATATCAGCTTCTCAATCGAGGTGCCCTCAAGCATGTAGAGGAGGATGCAAACTTGGTAAGGTCTATGCAACCACAACAATGAAGAAGCAATCCCTCAGGACACTGAGCCACAACTCCAATGGTGGAAAAAGTGCGGCAAGATGGATGAAATTGCTCAAAGAAAATGCTATGAATTGCCAAGAGAATGAAGTTAAATTCTCAAGAGATCATAGAAGTGTGAATGAAAGTGAAATGGATGCATTTGAAGACCAAAATAGGAGGGAAGGAGCCATTTTCGAGCCAGCTGGTTGACACAAAGGCATTACACTTCATGCCCAATGGAGAATGTAATGTCCCTGAGGATTCTAGGGGTAGGAATTTTTTAGGGATGGTAGCATGCCACATAGACATCCACACACCAAGCTCGCATCCTCGACAAAAATTCCCCAACTGACATAAAAGACAAGTGCCAAGTGGATGTGAGGAAGATGGGTGATGTGGAATTTCACATTCGGGTTTGATTTTCTAAGGTGGAGGGATGCAAAAGGGGAATTTACACAAGGGGTGCAAATTCGCTCCTATACAATCATATGAAACAAGCTAGGGATGAATTCATTTCGCATATGTGAGTTTGGATTTTACATGAGTTGTAAAGCTATTGATATGGGGTGAAATAAATGGCATGTAGTGATGTGACGAGGGCAATCAAAATTAAAACACCTAGTGCACAACCATTTTCCATCTCCACTAGCTTAATCTTGAAAAGCCTTCCACGCCATTTCATTTGCATTTCTAGAGTATTCTAGCAGCTCTGGCTAAACTAGGATAAGTGTGGAAGATTTGTGGGAGTGAAAATTTCATCCAAGTCTGCAGAATGGAGGAATGCAAGGTGGAGTTATATAATTAAAACCCTGTAATTTTCGTGTGCCCATGAAAGTAAAGGCATGGGAAAGACCATTTGAAGGTTACTTGTTGCATGAATACTTGGATATTGTCTTCAATTTCGATTGTTCAAGAGTAGAGGACTGCATTCACATGGTATTGGGGATAGAGATAACCAGCTCAACATCGACAAGAGCTTTGGTCCCTTCGCAGGTCTTCTTTATCTTCTTCTCGAACCAGTTTGATTGGCTCCAGTCACTCAGTGACTTGGAAGAAATTATAAATAAATTTGTGAAGGATGTATTTTTGGTTGATAATGCCCTTCTAAAGGGAGTTCAAGAATATGATATCTACAAAGGGAAGGGGTTTATTGGTGGGCTCTTTCCAAGGAAATACCTAAAGCAACATCAGGGGTTTGCAAAAATCTACAATGCTATCAAGTAGGCATTTGATCACAAATGTGACCAAATTCTCCTCAGAGCTATGCACTAGAACTTAAATTGCCTCTGCACAAGCATGGACGTGAACATTAAGGAAAAGTACTATGCGGTGGCCTTTCTCAGAGCACATTCACACCACCCTCCAATGCATGGCTTCCAAGGGAATTCCTCTGAGGTAAATTATTCTCCTCCAACAATCCTAGAATTTGATGCTTCTAGAGTGTAGGTTGATACAAAAGCAACAGAGGTGACAGAAGTTGCAAAAGTCCAAGGTGAAAACTCCATTGTTCTTGAGCGAATGGAGGAGTAATATATGCACTGAGTCTACAAATTTTGCTCATACCCAGTATCTATTTTGTTTCCAAAAGTCTTTGAAATATTTTCATGTGCTTCACAAGTATATATCAAGACATCTATTGAAATGTATACATCAGGTGGTATAATTTTTTTTTAAAGTCATGGTAGGAGAAAAAATCAAATGCAAATGTGTATGTAAATCTAGCCTGTCGGATGGTATTTTTTCAATAATGTTTTGATAGGAGCATGAGTCAAATATAATGTATAGATAAATCTAGCCTGTCTTCGCATATGCAATGCCTAAAATTTCATGGTCTACTCTCTAATGGTAGGCAACATGTTTTGAGTCTTCTTAACCCGCCAGTCCCTTAATGGTAGTAATGCACTATAATCTCTATCTTAAATTAATATAATCTTTACAAGCTTCATGCCTTTTTCCAAAAAATAAAAATAGTTGTCTAAACTATCTACCTAACCATTAACAATGTCTAATTTGAACCCTTTGGTCTTTTCCATCCTATAAGGCAAGGTTTCCCTAGATTATTATTTCACTATATGTGCTTACTACTAAAAGGTTTTAGCTATCTCATTTTTATGTTATTTTACAATAATGGGTCAAAGTTATTCATCTATGTGTTATATCTTAGCTATTGTTTAATGATAACTTTGGGGATGGCTAGTTATTGACACTCATTGAGGAGGGGAATAACATTCATTAATCCTTCAAATGGACATCTTGATATTTTTACCTAACTTTTAACTCTAGCATGTACAATAGAATTTGACGCAGTATTATAAACACTCTTTTTCCTATCCCCTAACTTGGCTATATAATTCTTGATGGAAATCCATTAATTACAAAGAAACCTTAAATTTATGGTAATCATTTTTTTCCTTTTAGCCTATAGTCCACATTTTGGAAATGCATCATTAATAAATTGAACAAATCTTGTCTACTAGATTACCAAGCCATTCTCATTGATACGTAAGTTTTAGATTTGTTATAAATTTCTAGTTACATGACCCATGTTTACTACTCTTCTTACTAGGCTCCATCCAAGACATCATATCACAACTTGTTAAGCTCTTGCAAGATTTCATGTCATGCAATTTTGAGGAATAAAGAATTACATTATGTGGTTTGGGATATTTATCTATTGACCAAGAGATTTAGGAGGGGTAAAAGTTTTATTAATGTCCATAGACAAGCTATTGTTCTTCATTATAAATAATTATTAGAGCTTGTTATGGTAATAAAACTTGGATTTTTTTGTGAAAAATTGATCACCCCTGGCTTGTGTTATGGGAATTCTACCTAGAATAGCCTTGGATTTCATTCTCTTTCCATTGATCTAGTGCCAATCAAAAGTAATTGTATTTTTGTTACCAAAATCATATGGAAATATTGGGAGTCTATCAAGTCATGTCTATTTTGAAATTGTTATGGATTTCAAAATGGCTTGTCCATCAACCAACATTCCATATGGTGGTCTCCCATAATCTTGCTTCAAGAAAATTTTATTACAATGACTCCCTAGATTCATTCTCTTAAGTTCTTTAGAAAGGAATTTGGGCATCTTTAGGGTCTCTATTCCAAGGTTAATTTCACATTGCTTTCCTGACCTAAAGCTAGAGTTAAGTTCAATTTATGCTAGGTCAAGTATTTTACCTAATAAGCTACAGGTATGGATACTTTTTAAAAATTTCATGCTATGATGAAAATATTGAAAATGGTATGTCAACATGGAGATAGTACACCCTTCAACAGTTAAACTCCTAAGAAAGTCTATAATTAGATCTAGCTTCATCTCCCCATGATTCAAAATATGAATGATAGATAGTCTCTTCAATTCCCCATCTTTATATGAACACCAAAATATTTTATACAATCTAGAAGGCTATTATGAAGCTTGATTTAATTGCTTAGAATTCTTGGTGTTTGTTATATAAAGGGCTGCCAATTAGCACTTGTTTGTTCATCTTGGCATTTCCAATCCAAGGTGTCATTTTTTTGGAAAAAATAGAAACCCTTCTCCACCTTTTCTAGTATTGTGCTTTTGCCCAAGATGTCTTAGCACTTGATACATGTTTTTTTACCTTTAGGGACTAAATTCTTCATTTGGAAGAATGCCATTTTGGGTGATGGGACCAAATTTCCTATTGATTTTTACTTGTTGTGGAATGCTTTTTAGATTTGATAATCTATTCTACATGGAAGATATAAATTCTACTATTTTTGCTAACTCTATTGTAGATATTAATTTCATTATTCACTCCAAATTCTTGGTTATATTTGATTTTCTCATGTAGATCCAAGTTCAAGCTAGTAAAGTTGTGTTGGAGCTTCAACATCTTTAGATTTTGATAGATCATTAGGGGAATGCCCCTTACATGATGACTAGGGTGCCATCTTTGATGGCCTATATTAGATCCTAATACTAGAACAAGAGATAAAGTTGCTTGGAATCCTCATATTACCATTGGAAAAGTCATTGGAGAGCCACCGATTTACTTCAACTACCACTTACAAGATAATATTTTGGTTGGACCCCTCAACCTCCTTAATCTTCCAACTGTCAAGGGAGATGGTCTCCATCTTCAAATCATTCCCCCACATCCCCTCTATGGTAGGGTGGGCCCCTCTTGGTTAAGAAAGATTCTGTTGACTCCAATTTGTTATCTGTCTACTTGGATTTATTCATAATCAATCACATAAGGTTCCTAAGGAGGAAAAAACAATTGCTTATGATAGGTGGAAACTTGTGAACTATGACAAAGACTTATCAAGTGGTAGAAGGAATAAACTAGATGATCACAATCTTGCTCTTATTATTAGTGTTGCACTTGTAGCTTAATGTTATTTTGATAATTTAATAATCATTTCTTGTATAGAACCATAAACTCTTTTTTTAGGCTGTTTCCTTTTCTGAAACTGTTATTTTATTTTGGACTAAAATAGAATTTCTTTGAAATATGATCTTATATTATCCACTTTTAAAATATCTACTATAATAAGTGGGTGTGGAGGGCCAGCGAGGATCTACACATCTAACGAAATGCAAATTTGGAATTGACCCGAAATTCTCGGTCAGGTATACCAAACAACTTTAAAAGTCAACATTTTCCTGGAAAAGACGAGGAAGGGAGTAGGCTTTGCTCATGTCTATTGTTGGCTACTCTTTCACTTTAAGAGCTGCGAATGAATATTACTTTAGACTGACCTCTACATTCAACGCCTTCATTTTTAATTTCATATGACTACAAGGAATTGTC
This sequence comes from Sequoia sempervirens, assembly GCA_007258455.2. Taxonomy (NCBI): domain Eukaryota; kingdom Viridiplantae; phylum Streptophyta; class Pinopsida; order Cupressales; family Cupressaceae; genus Sequoia; species Sequoia sempervirens. The sequence goes on along the minus strand of VDFB02390710.1, from coordinate 169,414 downwards.
TGGTCAAAACTTTCTACGCGGATGTATGATACAGATTTTCTTAACCCCGAACAGAGACTTACAAATGCGCATTCATCCTCTCTGCTTTCAGCACTCGAGTGTGGGCACTGGGCTGCCCTCTTCCGCTACCTAGATTGCTTCTCTCGCCCTTGCTTTCTCATACTGAACTGCATTTTTGTTGTGAAACAGCTGAAAATATGATGAATATGAGCACTAGACCTAGAATTGTGAGCCACAGCACAAGCATTGTGACGAAAGTGCCTTGTCTGAGCCTGAGAAGCGGGCGCAACAACCAGAGACAGAGACAGAGAGCATCAGCCCCAACTGCAACACAAGTGTTGACCACAGCGGTGAAGGAATCCAAGGAAAAGAGCGGGAGCCCTAACGATTATCCCTACTCCCAGCACAAGGATATAAACACAAAGAGAGAGAGCGCAAGGAAGCTGAGCGATGTGTGGAGGGAGGTGCAGGGTTCGAATAACTGGGAGGGCCTGCTGGAGCCAATGGACCATCTCCTCCGCAGCGAGCTGATAAAATACGGAGAACTAGCCCAGGCGTGCTACGACGCTTTTGACTTCGACCACTACTCCAAATACTGCGGAAGCTGCAAGTACAACCGCAGGACCATGCTCCAAGATCTCGGCCTTTCCCACTCCGGCTACGAAATCACAAAGTACCTCTACGCAACCTCCAACATCAATCTCCCCAATTTCTTCAAAAAATCTCGGGCGGGGGAGAAACTGTGGAGCAACCACGCCAATTGGATGGGGTTTGTGGCCGTGGCGGGGGACGAGGAAGAAATAAAGAGACTCGGGCGCCGCGATATCGTCATCGCGTGGAGAGGCACCGTCACTTGTCTCGAGTGGCTGGCAGACCTCATGGATTTCCTCAAACCCGCGGGTTTCCATTCTGAACATCCCGATCCCCGCGTCAAAGTGGAGTCAGGGTTTCTCAATCTCTACACCGCCTGCGAGAAAAACTGCCGCTTCGCCAAATCCAGCGCGCAGGAGCAAATTCACGCGGAGGTTAGAAGACTAATAGAAAAGTACAAGGGAGAAAAGCTGAGCATAACAATCACGGGCCACAGCCTGGGGAGCGCTCTCGCAATGCTGAGCGCTTACGACATTGCAGAGATGGGTATCAACGAGGAGAAGGAGAATGAGAATGAAAAGATTCCCATCACCGTCTTCTCCTTCGCAGGCCCACGGGTGGGCAACTCCGCCTTCAAGGAGCGCCTCGAGCAGCTGGGGGTCAAAATCCTGCGAGTGGTTAATGCCCACGACGGGGTTCCAAAAGTTCCCGGAATTCTGTTCAACGAGCATTTTCAATTACTGAGAGAATGGATCGAGAAGCTGCCGTGGAGCTACTCCCACGTGGGAGTGGAGCTGCAGCTTGACCATAAGAAATCCCCCTTCCTTCGACCCACAAGCGATCCCTGCTGTTTCCACAACTTGGAGGCGCATCTCCATCTCTTGGACGGATACCACGGCCAACAAGAGCGGTTTCACCTGGCCAGTGGGCGGGATCCTGCTCTTGTCAACAAGGCAGCTGACTTCTTACAAGACCATTTCCATATCCCGCCGTGCTGGAGACAAGACCACAACAAGGGTATGACCAGAAACGCTGAAGGCCGATGGGTTCAGCCCCAAAGAACCCGATCTCACCTTGTCTGATTATGTGTGATAATTAATTCTCCGTTTCTTTCCTTTCCAAGAATTTTTACCCTTCGAAATTATTATCTAAATTTTCTCCCAACTGTATATTAACATCCCTCCTGTACATAACTTTTGAATGGACTTTCCACTGAAATATAATAATATATCTTTCATCTCTTTTACTTGCACGGTCTTTTATCATTAACAAATTCAAAAAGTTCTGCTGAAGCTGCCATTCCACCAATTCTGATGACCAATCCAAATATGTTCCAAGATATTTTACTTCTAAGCAAAAATTGAGCATCTCTTTCATCCACGCCAGATCTTTAAAAAGTATTTATCCAATGTTCATATACCAGCAAGAACCGCATTTTTAACACCCCAACAAAAAAATCACACAGCCAAGGTCTGGAAAATACAATCCTGCTTGTCACAGCCTACGACACTTCGCACGTGCAACCTACAGAAAAAGTATGTTGAATCAACGGCCGATTTCGCATATTAGCCAAAATTGCAAACACGAATCCACATAATAATCCGTTTGGTGACATATTGAAAAGGGAAATAAAGTTTCCTTAAGCTCACTTAAATAAAATGCATATACATAAATATAAATTACTTTAGATTAAGATAAGTTGAATAAGATAGGACAACTCAATGTTAAAGGAAGAAATTAAATGTAGGGAAGGGTGATATTTAGGTTAACAATTAAAAAATGATGTGACATTTAAAAAAAATGGAATTTGTTTGATGTCAAGGTTGGAAATAGTGTTTTTTTGTTAAGGAGTTTAAAATTATTTTAGATTGTTCTTCTATTAAATGTTAAGTTCTTATGTCTAGGATACATTTATGGTTGTAGATTTGTATTTAGGTTATAAATCCTCTTGGTAATCAGTGGAATTCTATCCCACAACTTCATTTGATATGTAGCCTTATACTTTTTCTTTTCTAAAAGTTTGGGGATTGGTAGTATTTACAAATATCTTATAAGATTGTCATCATGTCACAATGAGCAATTACCTAGATCAATCCCTAAAATTGAAGACTATCAAAAATAAGCAAGCACCTAAGTATGTAGATTATTTACTCCTTATTTGTATTAAAGTGAAGTGTGTTGCTATTGATTACTCTAATTCTCTAGAATAATAAATACTTGAGTGGACGTGGAGATGATTATAATGAACTCATTAAATGTCTTTACTTACTAGCACATAGGATCAAATCACACCAAAATTAGAAAGAGATAATTTTATGATTATTGAAGAAACCTTGCAATTGTAGACTTATCTTAGGATGGAATACTAGTCAAATCTAGGTTTTAAATGGCTAAATAAAAGTATGCATAAACAAGTGTAATAATTATGTGGATATAAGACACATGTACATATGTGAAAGGTGGAATTTTGTTCCTTTTTATGCTTGGGAGATAGAATAACAAACTTCTACACTTCTCATTCAAGGAAAACCATAGAGATCTCAATCCAATGATGAAGTAGGGTAAAAGGATCTTGCAATAGGGTTGTCCTAGGGTTTGATTAGAAACTAAATAGGGGTTTACCACCAAGCTAAGGCTTGGAAAGACTAATGAAATGCAAGACCTAATGCTTAAACCTAATGCAATGCAATTTTTCACTAAATGACCTAAAAATGCATGTAAATCAGGATAGAAAGTTGAGAGATGAAAGGTGTGCACCTTGAAATCCAAAGAGGCCTGAATGAAGACTTGAAATTTTGAAAACACTAAATTTAATGTTGACTGAAACTCATATGCTAGACTAGGCGATTTAGTCCCAGATTAGGGTTTCTGGGCAAGAACAAAAATCTAGCAAAGAGGTCTCTGGAACTTCTAAAATATGCAAATTTTCTATACTGAGGCTCATACACCAATAGTGGAATATCAATCCAGTTAAAGGGTTTTCTAAAAATTCAAAATTTGATTATGCTCTTCAATGTCTGCTTTGTCATTTCCATTTGATTTTCAGATCTGAAACTCTTATTTGCAACATGTAGATGTCTTTCAATGATCTTTAATTCAAGGTAACAACTTTGACAACTTTGAACACTTGACAACTTTCTCCAAACTTTCTCTTTAATATATCTTCAACCTAGTTCTACAAATCACACACTAAAGAGAGGGAAAAATGTTGTTTTGTCAATAGAAAGTGGTTTTCCTTGGTCAAACCCCATTTTGGTAATCAAACCTTAAAATGAAATGAAATAGGAAAAGGCAGTGATGAATGAACAAAATGCCATCTTGCAACTCACCAAACCCTAGCAATAAAGTGTTGCAAACATGTATGAAGTGGCCCCAATATATGTAGATATTGAATTGAATGCTAGCTTGAATCATAAAACCCTACATCACAATTGTTAGCTCAAAAACAAACATGATGCATGATAACTTTGACTTGATGCTTGATACTTGAAGAATGCTCTAAAACACTTGATAATTAGCTCTTGAAGACTCTTGAAGCTCTTGTGAACTAAAATTTTATATAAGGATTCTCATTCAACTTGCTAGGTGTAAAATGAGTGAAAGAAACTTGTATTTATACTCGTTTATGCCAAATTTCCTGAAATTACAACACCACAAGCCAAACTCAGATCTAGGAGAATGAAATACCTCAAAGAATTTGAATTAAATTAAATTTTAGACCACACGAAACTCATACTCCAAAAGTGGTGTATGAGTCCCATTAGGCATTAATTATGGCACATTTTTAAAAATTAGAATAATGCAAAATCTAGATTGGGGCCCAAAAACTTAGGTGGGACGAATATGCCCAAGGTGGCGTACGAGTCCCAGATCACTAAATCTTGGCCACACAACTTAAAAACACCTGAATTATGATTGGATCTTGGTTTATGTTAGGATTATCTTTAGAAAAATTCATTTAATGAGGCTTGTGGATGCAAAATAGGGCCAATTAAAGCATAAAGAAGTCCAATTATTTAATAAAATTCTACAAAAGTGTGAAAGTGTGGAACAACACTTTACAACACCTTAAATAAGGTACAATTAAGTCCCTTTACTTCACAAGGGCCCAAGACCTAATGTGAGGGTGTTAAACACATTACAACACTAAGTCAAGGCATCATTAATCTCAAATTTTTAAGGAGGGCCCAAAGAGGTGTGAAAATGTCACATACAACATTTTTTGACACTACATTTAGCCCCCACTTTAGTGAGAGGAGGAACTTGCTTCAAACTCACACTAAAGTAGATGAGATCACATCAAGAGGGATTTAGTTGTACCAACACTAGTGGGATAAGACAACACTGACCAAGAGGATTATGCAAGTCCCCAGGATTGAGAACCTATAGAAAACTAACATAGGCACAAGATAACACACATGAAAAATGACATAAGGAGCAATAACAATATGCAAGCATGCACTGCCAAAGACAAGGAAAGAAGAAAAAGTAAAAGAAGGGGTGAATCAAGCTTTGACCGTTTGTCCATCATGATGTGGATCAGATCTAGGTTGTGTTGTCCAAAAATGCATGCTCACTCTAAGGAAATGAAACTTCAAGCTGCCTTTTGGGTGAGTAATCCAAGAGGGTGAGACATATACACATGCGACTGGTATGCGCTCACACAAACACGCGAGTGGCTATAGGAAAGTCATGCTTCGAATCGGCTTCCCATCCAACTAGACCAAAGTTATACCCCCTAATAACTTTGATAAGGTGCCACACAACAATGAACTTCGAGCTTTATGAGGCAAGCAAAAGTTTGTATTCTTGGAACTCATGAACAAACAAGATGGCTCCATAAGCATGCAAGGTGTATTATGCAAGGTGGCCATATAACCAAAATTTTGTAAATGTAAAATAATGTAAAGAAAATTCAAAGGAATCTTTCTTAATTCATGTGATGTCTTTAACTTAGGGAACATTGTGCCTAATGCCTCCAAGAGAGGACCAATCAAAGAATAAAAGATTCACAACTTAGGGGATGCAATGTGTCACATCAAGCCACTAAGAGGACTATAATATGCTAAGAGAGATCATGCTCTTGAAGGACATCACACCTAATGTCACCACAAAGCAAAAGATGCATCACATGAAGTAAGAGGACTACACCTGTGAAACATGAAAAAAAATGAAAAAAGAATAATTCCAAAGTATGCCCCCACTTTAAAGAAATTACTAAACACCTTGCTGTGAGCAATTACTTTAAAGTAGCAAATGATAAATGCTGACAATAAAGAAGACATGAGAGCTAACTTGGAAATCCCTATGCCAAGTTATATGTTTCCAAATAAAGCTACGCCATGAAAAATGAAAAAGAAAAGAGGTTGCCCCCAAAATGAAACTCCAAACACATGAGAGATCTATGGATTTGGTGTCAGTATGTTCTTGCTACAATGTTTTTAGAGAGATCAAAACTATCATCATTCCCCAAATATTCATAGAACTGGAAGAATGACACAAAGAGAGCAAAAAAAAAAGAAAAACCTTTTGGGTCAACATGGAAGAGACATGAATGTCTCGATGCCTTACGTCATCCCCAAAAGGAAAACATAAGACAAAGAAAAATATAAAAAAGAAAAGATTTTGGGTCAACATAGAAGAGACATGAACGTCTCGACGCTTGTGTCATCCCCAAAAGGAAAATGCAAGACAAAGAAAAACACAAAAAGGAAAAAATTTTGGGTCAACATGGAAGAGACATGAATTTTTTGATGCCTTGCGCCATCCCCAAAAGGAAAAAACAAGAAAAAGAAAAGATAAAGGAAAAGCTAAAATATTTACAACATAGAGAATAATGAAGGTACAAATAGAGGAATGTCACTAATAGAGAGAGAAACATCAAATAGAACAGTACGGGGGATCACATTACACACATGCAATCATATGAAAGAAAATGAAAGAATGCAAAATACTAGTAAGGTATATAAAAGTGAACCTATTAGCAGGTCATCCACATCCCAATCATTCTCATCATATACATAAGAAAGACAACTAGCCAAAGGGACAATAGAAAGTTTCAAACTAGGGTCATTTCCAAGCTCAACACTCTTCTTAGGAGGATTATCATTTAAGCTCATAGAAGAGGAAAATAATGTGTTCAATTCATTATGCACTTGTTCATCAATATTTGCAATCTCATCATTGTCATCCAAGTTAATCACAATGGGAGGTTGAATGATAATGTCTAAAGAAGGGTTTAGCTCTTGTTGTAGTTGTGGTATAGGATCTTTTTGTTGCTGCGAGGGAGACTCATTGTGTGTTACTTCAGTCAAGTTTGGATTTTGATTTTATTTGTTTGCCTCTTCATTTAACCTTCGAGCAAGAGCATGACACCTATGCCTATGCTATCTAGCATTTATATTTCTTTTAGTATGACTTTCAAGTTGTGTTTGTGTAGGAATGGGTTGATCAACCATAGGTTTCTTTTCTTCCCTAAGGGGAGGAATGGAAGGAACTATAGAAGGTTGTTCAACCACTTTCTCTTTAACTTTGTAAACCTATTTTATTCTAGGAGGCGTGATGAGATTGTTTTCGTTATCTCTTGGTATTTTTTAGGAAATAGGCAAAGGATCTATCATAGGATGGTCTTAGTTGTTGGAAATGTCTTTAGGCTCAATCATGGTTTTGTCAAGGATTGTAGGTTTGGTCATAGGTTGAAGCATGTTTTTAAGGGATAGTTTTGCTATGCATTTCGCCTTGAAATTTTGGTAGGATTTGAAAATAAGTCTTTTTGAGGTTTAATAGGCTCCATAGGCTCGGGCCAAAAGAAATCTATTGAAAAGTTTCCACGGGAAGACAAAGGGTTAAAGCCACTATGATGCACGGTGAAAATTTCATTGTCAAAGGGAAACGTTAAGCATTTATGCACAATTGAAGGGTCAAAATTTATGGAGTGAAGTCATGGATAGCCTAGCTTCACACGAAATTGGTCCAACTATGGGATGATGGAGAATGAGACATCCAATGTTTTCAGTCCTATTTGCAAAGGTAAGGTGATTGATCCCACTATAGGGAAAGTGAAACTAATATGCATCTTGATCCATGCTTTCAGTCTATCATATGTTTCTTGGTAGAGCTCATGCATGAGTAAGAATTCTTTAGTGATCACATTCTCTTCACAAACAATATCTATTAATATCCTATTAGCGGGCTTATCATAGATTCAACTGGCTATGTAAAGAGGACCATCAGGTGCATGTTTAAGTATATCTTGTAAGGAGAAAGAAATCTCAAGAGGCTTTTTAGGTCAACCCTTATGATATTGATTTTTGAACAATGCAACCAAACCATTGATAGGATTTCATTCTTGTCGATCAATATCCATAGGACTTTGTTGAATTGTGTCTATGTTCTCATTATCCATCTCAACATTCATCACATTAGTTTTTGCAGTTTCGTTAGCTTTAACAAATGAAATATTATGTTTAGGAAATTGGGTTGGTAAATATTTGCAAGTTTTGGTCAAGAGGGGTAATAGACTTATTTCCTTGATCATTAACAACTCCACTGGAAAGATGACTAGAATCAATGAGGTCTTGCACAAGATGTTTAAGATGCTCACAATGTTTTGTGTCATGTCCATTTTGTCGATGATAATGGCCATAAGCATTTGATCTAAAGTTTAGAGGAAAAGGTTTATTAGGATTGGGTGTTTTATTGGGAGGCAAGGTGATCATTTGATTTTCTATAATTTGTGACATTGTGATATGAAGGGTATCAGGTAGGGGAGTGAATTATTTTTCCGGGTCCCCATAGCTAAAGGGTATCACTGCTTTAACAGTAGCTACTTGGGTATCAACATGTTGAGTTGTTTATTGAGGGGGATTTAGTTGAAGGAAACCTTTATTCTGCTTTCTAAAAGGTTGATAATTGTTCTGGTTTGCGAACTCAGACTTCTAAGTTCGGCTAGAGGTGGATTTTGCATCTCGAATACTAACCGAGTTTTGATAATCACAGAGGGAAGTACATAAGTGTATAAAGGAGGGGAATTTCATCATGGTAAACTTATCTTGTATCTTACTTTGCAAATTCTCTATGAACATTTTTTGAAGGTGAGGTCCAGGAACCTTCACATCAATTTGGGAATATTTAAGCGATTGATAGAACGAAGTAAAGTATGTAATATTTTCTTCTTCTTTTTGCTTACATCTAATCAAATCGACCAAGGTCATTTTAGGAGTCACATGCACTTGAAAATGGTTGATAAATGCCTCAACAACTTCATTGAATGAAAAAATTGAGTTTTTTGGTAATGAAGAAAACCATTTTCAAGTAGTATCCTTCAAGGATCTAGGGAAAAGCTTAGCCAAGAGTTTATCGTTAAGAATAAAGTCACTATATAAGGCGATATAGGCAGAAAAAAGGTTAGAAGGATGTCCTTTCCCCCCATATTTCTCAAATCTATGCACCTCTACACCTTGTGGCATCAATGTTTGCAATATCTCCAAGGACAATGGACTACTTTTGACATTATATGTAGGTTGGCCATTTTGATTTTGATTTATGGTGGAATTTTTTTTTGAAGGGATGAAAGAGTTTTCCAAAGTTTACAAGAGGGTCATTTCTTGTATTGTGAGATGGAGGTGAATAAGGTGGAGGGGTGTATGTGTTCAAGGGACAAGTGAATGGAATACTTATTGGTGGTAATGTGGTAGGAGATATGATGTGTGATGCCATAAAGGTACTAGGGATGATAACAAAAATACCCAAGGAAGGAATCACATTGCTAGTAGGTTGCATTGTTGTTGTAACTTGAGGATTGGTATAGTTAGGGATAGAGGTAATTGTTATGGGAGGATGAATTTGAATTCCTCCTTGGCTTGTAACATTGTTTGAGGGTAAAGGACAATTGGTGGTTGAGGTAAGATGTTTTCCAAAGATCTAAACTATGTTACACACAAGGTCAACTCCATCTTAACTTTCAAGCATGTGATGAATGTTATCTATGGTAGGGATAGTAGTGGTTGAAATGTTCTCAATACTTATCTTATTTTTAAGGTTTGCTAAGTCTTCATGAATTTGATTATGTTTTCTTATGGAATACTAGCAACCATTGTTTCAACATGTGTCACACTACTTGAATGCAAAGAGTTGTTAAGGGTATGGTCCATACCTAGTGAACTAGTGTCAACACTAGTAGTGGAAGATCTAGGCAACCCATGATCCATGATGATTGTGCTATTGTGGGATGACATGAGTCTTGAAATTCATCTCACTATAGTATTAGCAATACAAGTAGAAAATATCATGCAAGGGATACCAAATGCAAGATGGATGCAAATGCAATTTAAGCTAAATGCAATGAAATGAATATAATAGAAACTATTTAAAAAGAAATAGAAGGTTATCAATAGCAAACAAAAGCTCAAAAACATAGTTTTGAATTATGGAAAATGTAGTTTAAAATATGCACTGGGACTATGAGTCCCAATGAGGGTTTTTTTCACAAATTTCAAAAAAATTTAAGTGATTTTTATGCTTTTTGGTTTGGATGATCTATAGACTAAATGAAAATGTAGATTTTAAGTCAATTTCAGTGATGCAAGATGCAAAAATGCAACCTAAATGCACTTGCACTAATGCAAGATTTAGAAACCCTAGAATTTCAATTAACTAATGCAAAATATAATGCCAGTTAGATATAGGATGATGATGCACTCCAAATCAGAAATGATGATACATTCTAAATGCAGTTTCACCAAAATGAAAGGTGGAATTTTGTTGTTTCACCAATGATGAAGTAGGGTAAAGAGATCTTGCAATAGGGTTGTCCTAGGGTTTGATTAGAAACTAAAGAGGGGCTCACCACCAAGCTAGGAATTGGAAAGACTAATGAAATGCAAGACCTAATGCAATGCAATATTTCACTAAATGACCTAGAAATGCATGTAAATCAAAATGGAAAGCTGAGAGATGAAAGGTGTATACCTGGAAATATATAGAGGCCTAAATGAAGACATGAAATGCTAAAAACACTAAATTTAATAATGACTATGTACGGCTCATGTACACCAGACTAGGTGATTTAGTCCCAATTTAGGGTTTCTAGGCAGGAAAAAAAATCTAGCATAGAGATCTTTGGAACTTCTGAAATATGTAAATTTGCTTATACTGGGACTTATATACCGGTAGTGACGTATCTATCTAGTTAGTGTTTTCTTGAAATTCAAAGTCTAATTCTACTCTTTAGTGTACACTCTTTCCTTTCCACATGATTTCCAGATTTGAAACTCTGATTTGCAAATTGTAGATGTCAAGTTAAATGATCTTCAAAGCAAGGTGACAACTTTGAAAACTTTGAACACTTGACAACTTTCTCCAAACTTTTTCTTCAATATTTATTCAACCTAGAACTGAAAATCACACACTAAAGAGAGGGGAAAATGTTGTTTTGTTATTAGAAAGAGGTTTTCCTTGGTCAAAGCCTGTTTTGGTAATCAAACCTTGAAATGAAATGAAATAGGAAAAGGGAATGACAAATGAACAAAATGCAATGTTGCAACTCACCAAACCCTAGCAATAAAGTGTTGTAAACATGTATGAAGTGGCTCCAATGGATGTAGATCTTGACTCTTGCTTGAATGTTGTAGATCTTGAATTGAATGCTAGCTTGAATCATAAAACCCTACATCACAATTGTTAGCTCAGAAACAAACATGATGCATGATACTTGAAGAATGCTCTAAAACACTTGATAATTAGCTCTTGAAGACTCTCAAATGCTCTTGTAAACACTTGGTTGTGAACTCAAATTTTCTATAAGGATTCTCATTCAACTTGCTAGGTGTAAAATGAGTGAAGGAAACTTGTATTTATACTTGTTTATGTAAAATTTCCCAAAATTACAACACTACAAGCTGACCTCAGATCTAGGAGATCTAATAAAATCCCGCCAAGAATTTGAATTAAATTAAATTTTGGGCCACATGGGGGTCATACACCAGAAGTGGTGTATGAGTCCCATTAGGAATTAGTTATGTGATGCATTTTAAAAAATGCTTAGAATAATGCAAAATCCAAATTGAGGCCGACTCATATGCCCAAGGTGGTGTATGAGTCCCAGATCACTAAATCCGAGCCACACAACCTAAAAACACCTGAATTATGATTGTATCTTGGTTTATGTCAGTATTATCTATGAAAAATGCACTTAATGAGGTGTTTGGATGCAAAACAAGGCCAACTAGAGCATAAAGAAGCCAAATTATTTAATAAAAGGGGCATTTTCGTCTACCTGCTAAGCTTTAAAATAGTGGTAATGTCCAAAAAGAAGATACATAAGCCACTGGAAGATAAGCTGGCTCATCTGGGATTAGTGATGATTTGTGACAAAGGGAATTACAACCTCAAAAATGACTTCCCAAATGAATTTTTCAAGGTAGCACACAACCCCCGACCTTACTGGGAAAAGAGGTAGAACCTATTGAAAGATCTGGATGATCTATTGGTTGACTTGATTCACATTCCTACAGATGACAGTAGGCCGCCATGACATAAATTCTACTTTGTTCTGGTGAAGTATGATGAGAAGCACAAAATGGGAGCCAACCTTCGAAGCAGGTTATCAAGGAAAAGAAGGATGGAGTAAGGAAATAATCTGAGATTTTTGGGTGTACTGCTAGGAGATCAAACAACCCGAGGCCCCTTATGGAAGCGTGGATTTGGATGAACAATTTGATAAATTATGGAATGATGAACACATAGATTCCAACACGAGCGCTGACAAGGATGATGACTCTGGTGAGGAATCTAAAACACATATCAAGAACAGAAAGCAGAAGGAAACAAAAGTGTCATTGGCCTCCACTCAACAAAAGAGGAAGGTGATCGATGGAGTAGCCTAGCCAGGTTGCTTCAAATGTTTGGATGAACATATCGAGAGCTTCACAGACACTCACCTAGACCATAGCACTTGGACAAGAATGACTTAGAAACAATCAAAAACTATAGAGGTGGAGGACTCCCCACCCATCAAACGACAACACATAGAAGCAATTATCAGAGAGAGTTCACAAGAATTCACAACAAGCCTAGAGGCCGTGGTGAGCCATGAACCATAATCATCAAGACAACATGAAAATTTTGATCCCTCTTCTCTTACTTCACAATATTTGGTTGCTCTTGTTGTCTCTATGATGCCCATCCCTACAAGTGTTGGCCCTTCCTTTTCCACTTCTACCGCAATGGTCGTGGGAGTTTTATCCCAGTTCTCCTACGTTAGACCATTTGTCTTGACTCATCCTTGGTCCCTTTCAACTTTCACCACTGCCATGTCTACATCTTCTATATTTTCACCCTTTACATCCATGACCACTATTGACATCCCTAATACTACTACTATATTGAGCCCAACTCAATCTGCTCAACAAATGGAGTCTGTCATGACTCCGCTATTGCCACAACACCCGATGAGTCCTCCCATTGGGTCACAAACCCAGCTTTGGTACATTCCTCCTTTCTCTCCACAAAAAATCACTCTCCCAAAGAAGAAAACATCTGAGACCACTACCCTCACATTCCCTTTCGCCCTACCTCCTAATGCACCTTTCATAGGCGGGCTAGTTTAGTCACCTACCCAATTTATGGTGTAGGGAAATAATACAAAGGAAGCATAGGCTCTCAAAATCGAGAAGTGAAATTCCAAGGATGCCAAGAAGCCAACGAAGTCGTAGGTGTATACTATTTACAATGAAGCTCAAAAGTCAATCCATTTTGCAGCCATGTATTTGAACATTATCAAATTGCAAGGGGAGATGCAACTCGACATTTACAACATGTTTTCCATGGGAATCATTCTTAGCATAGCCTAGCTGCAAGATAAAGTTGAGCTCATGGAAGAAACACAACGAGTGGTGACCATTGACTTCCTAAAGTCTGGTCACCAACTAAAGAAGAAATAAGAAGAGTTGAAACTTGTGAAGAATAGGGTCGAGGTCTTGATGGCTAAGGAAAAAGCAATGGAAACAAAAATTACATGCTTATAAGAGAGAGCATATGTAGAGAAGAAAAAATCCAAGAGGAACTTGCAAAGTTCTAATCCGTTGACCCCACCTTGTTCGATGTGTTGCGGCAGAGGAACCAAGACTATCAAAACAAGTTAGCTCTAGCAGAGTAGGCGGTGCAACAAAAGAGTGAGGAGTTTGAACGAAAAAAAACTCAATTCAAGCAAAAAATGTAATAGAGGGATGCAAGCTTCGGGAACCGAAGGGCCCAACTAGAAAAGAAGCTCCAAGAGATGAAGTCTTCCCTTGAAACAGAATCAGTAAACAAAAATCAGGCCAAAGAAAAATGGCTCGCCAAATGGAGGACTTTGTTGGAACAACTTGCATCCACAAACAAAATGATTGTTAAACTAACAAAGAGTATCATCTTGAAAGATGTGGAGATTTCCCTTCTAAGAAGTGCTCCCTAAGCCCCTGCTACCTAGCCGAACCTCATTCCAGTGGCTTAGTAGCTATGTGTTTCATATTAGGAAAAGTTCAAGGCCTTTTGCCTGACACTATAGTTGATGCTCCAATTTATGGCAGAGGCAAAAAGATTAGGCAGGGAGGTTCATGGAGCAATTAAACAATTCCCATAGTTTATCATAGAGAGGATTTCTGAGGCAAAATTTTTTTCTAAATAAGTTGTACAGGGTCTCAAATTAAGACTTAGCAAAAGTAGGGATTGATGATCGGAAGGCCACTACCAAAATGGTGGACAGGTTCATCCACTACCACTCGGTTATCCTTCATGCTAGCGAATGCACAACCACTTTGATCTAGACTATAGATAGCATGCAAGAGAAACTCTCCCAGCTAACGTAGACAGGCCTGCCCTCCCTATGTCTTGTAGATGAGTCGGTGGCCAAAGTAGAGAAAATTGTGGTGAAGATTGAAAAGAAGCATTAGGACACATCCACTTTCCAGAGCTTGAGCCAACCCCCTACCGTAGTAGATATTAAAAGTGTCACTCATCAAATTGTGCAACTACTCTTCCAACTTGAGTTTGGGGCCAGTTTATCTATGATGTTGCCTTACAAAGAAATGATTGACCTAAGCAAAGCATAAGAGAATTTGTGCGACATATCGACACCATCCAAGGCTGATTGGCTGTCTCTCTAGGACGCTCTCTCTAAGCTCTAATTTCATCGCCCAATGGATGGGGCTCTAGTCTACAAGCCAGAGAAAATTTTGGGTTCCTTGTTCTAGAGGAAAAATGCCCCTAGTAGTTGCCAAAAGCTATGAATATAAAATTCTTTGAGTTCCCTTTGGGTGGTTTTTTTGTGCTAAGTACCGACCCATGCCTCATATGTTTGAAATGCTACCCGTCACTTCTCAATCAGGCCTCTTTTTGATAAAATTTGTCAGCTATCGCCACGTATTTTCTAGGCGCTCCTCACAGTGATTGCTTCCTTCGCTCTTTTACTAGCTCTTGCCATGCTTCCACATGTCATCATTGCGGGCACTTCAAGGCTACTTCCCTTCACTTTTTAGTCAAGCCCTATCTACATGCCACATAACTTTCATCCGTATACACTTTTTAAAAAACCCCACAGTCAGTATTGATAGTAAAGAACATTGCCACGTGTCTTCTAGCGCAAGATTTCATCACAAAAAGAGAGAAATGAACCATGGGTTGTGATCTACCACCATGTGTCTCCTCAGTGAGGGTTCTATTGAAGGGAAGGATGGAGCGAATAACAAGTTGTGACATACTGCCATGTGTTCTAACTACCTCCACTAGGGAGTGACACTTGTCTGCATGAGTTTTTTCTGGGACCACTGCCATCATTTGTAGGGGATGCATCTGGCTAGGGAACAACCATGTTCTATGGACCAAATCTTTTCTGTTGCAACGGTCAAAGGGAATCATTGTTGCAAGCATCATTTCTTGAGATACATGATCTTTTCTATTACTGGCCCTCCAAGTGGTGGGATTTTTAGCTATATATACTACTTTCTTCGGATGAAGAGTTTGGAAGATAAAAAAAAATTAGGGAATGACACCAGGCCTTTTGTAGTGCTTTTAGATTATTGTATGAGACTCTTAGATTGTGCCATTGTTCAACCTTTTAGTTTTCTTAAGCTATTTGATAAAACATTGTACTGTGCCCTTATTGTCATGAGTTGTTTATTTGCAGAACTTCTATGATTTTAATACAAGTTTTTTGGTTTAGATCATGTCTTTGACTCCTCTTTTTAGTGAATGTGTATGGGAATTATTTTATGTCATTGAATAAATTATTCAATTTTTCATATTTAATTTTTGTTATTCTAGGACAATGACTGCCTTGACAACCTAGATACCAATCCAATCTTTTACCCATCCATGAAATCACAAAACCTTGCCACTATTGTACCTCCTGATCACTTTGCATATTGACATCCTGAAGTCACTATAGGACCTATGGTTCCTCCCTCAAGTGGACCTAGTTCCTCTCACCAATCACATTCACAACCCTTCTATGAGCACAAAGTCACAAACATTATTATCAACCTTGAGGAAACATATGGAAAAGGATTCACTATCGTAAGTAAACAAGGTTGTGACACAAAACATGAACATGACATCCATCATATTTTTGAACAACAATCAACTGAAGCAGACACAATAGGAATTGGATACCACAATCCTTCTCATCTTGAGAGACATCCTCTTCAACCTAGGAGACTTTTAGATGTTGGAACAATGATCTTGAATGCTCCTCCTAACTTAAACATTCTCCTTCCATGTGAACAACCATTATCTCCTTCTAATGACAAGGATGTTAGGATCCCTATGGGTCCTCTTCCTCCTATTCATGAACAAGGTGAATCTAGCAAGCAAAAATGACCTTAAAAACTCAAAATGATCAAGTTTCCCACACATCCTCCACCTGAATGTGAACAGAGACTTCAATTTCTCTTAAATAAAGGTCTTATACGTTTACCACCTATGAATAGGTTGGTTATTCATTTGAAAGACTCTAACATACCATTTTTCAAATATCATCGCATTCTTGGACATCACACTGAAGAATGTCAGACATTGAAGGAAATATTAGATAAGTATCACTTCATGGATACCAATTGTTTCCACGTCATACCTTAAAGCAACCAAATCCCATTATCATTCCATAGTTGTAGAATTCCCTATTCTCACTATTGCATGATCCTTTCACATCACCCACCTTGGATCATTCTTGCCTCTACACTTTGTGGAGGGCAAGACATTGTTAGCCTTGTCCTTGTAATGCACTTTTCTTTGTCTCTTAACTATGTTATTCCTTTTCTGCTTATCTATTTAAGACTGAGAAACCAATAAATTAGTTAATGTTTGACTTACATTTGCATTACTTGTCCCTTTTTCCTTTTCTTTTTATGTGTGTATCATGTTCCCCCGTATCGTGTGTTTGATGTTCTCTCTCTTTGTACACTTCTTCTATTCATACCTCTATTCTTCTATTCACCCTATGTCTCTTCCATGTTGACCCAAAAGGTTCATGTCTTTTTCTCTTTTTGTTTTGTGTTCTCCTTTTGGGGATGATGCAGAGTGTAGAGATGATATATGTCTCTTCCATGTTGACCCACAAGGTCTTTTTCTTTTTTGCTTTTGTTTTGTGTTTTCCTTTTGGGGATGACGCAAGACATCGAGACCAAAATTTCTCCTTCATATTGACCCAAAAAAAAAATCATTTTCTTTTTCCTTTTTGTTTTCTTTATTTTTGCTTGTGTTTTCCTTTTGGGGACAATGCAAGGCGTCAACACCGCAATACCGCAATGTCTCTTCCATATTGACCCAAAACGGGCTTTATTTTTCCTTTGTTTTTGCTCTCTTTGTGTCATTCTTCCAATTCTATGTGCTTTGGGGAATGATGATAGTTTCGAGCTCTTTCATAAAAACATTGCAGCAAAGAACATACTGACCCCAAATCCATAGATCACTTATGTGTTTGGTGTGCTTTCCTTTCTGGGGGGAAATTTTTTTTTTTTTCATATTTCTTGACATGACACAGCCTAACTTCAAAACAAATGACTTGGCATAGGGCTTTCCAAGTTGGCTCTCATGTCTTGTTTTCTTTTTTCTTTTTGTTTTCTTCTCTACTTTAAAGTAATTGCTCACAAAATGATGTGTAGCAATTCCTTTAAAGTGGGGGGAGTACATTACCATTAATTCATTTGCATTATTGGTTCCTAGTGTAGCTTTGTCATTTATATGATGTGTTTTCCACTTTGTGTATGACATTGGGTGTGATGTCCTTCATAAGTGTGATCTATCTTTTCCTACTATTATTTGATTGGTCCTTTGTTGGAGACATTAGACACAATGTTCCCTAAGTGACTGACCTTGCATAAAATGAACAAGACTCCTTTGAACATATTTTCACATTTTACATTTTATGTTTTACATTTATGCATTTTTACATTTTGCATTCCTTTTTGCCACCTTGCATAACACAACTTGCATGACTGTGGTACCTTTGACTTTTTGTTCATGAAAATTTCTTTTCTTTCTTTGTGGTACCTTGTTAAAGTTATCAGGTGGTATAACTTTGATATGGTTGAGTGGGAAGCCCACCTAGCGACAAGAATTTTCCCCATATCCCCTTTTTTTTTGTTGAGTGCATACCAACTAGCGTATGTATCTTACCTTTTTGGGATTTCTCACCCCGTAGACAACTAGTTTCATGGCCCCAGAGTGAGTATACAGTTGGTCTTTCTTACCCCATAGACAACCTGAAGTTCCATAGCGCTAGAGTACACATTCTCTTTTTCAAACAATCAGCCTCTAGATCTCTTTCCACAACTAGTTGGATTGACGATCAAAGCTTCATCCAATTATTTTCAACACTTTTTTGTTCCTTTGTTCTTATGCTTAGTTTTCCATGGGATCTTCATCCTGGGGGCTTGATCATCCCTCTTGATTGTTGTCATTCCATCTTGCTAATGTAAGTGCATTTGAACCCCCCCTCGATGTTCATGGCTACTTTAGTGTGAGTTTGAAATAGATTCATCCTCTCACTAAAGTGGGGGCTAAATGTGCTATAGAAAAATGGCTCCTTGTCATTTTCATGGCCTTTTAGGTCTTGTTTCATGGTGTTGGAACTATGTTGCTATGATTTTATGTTGTAACATGGCTTGAACATGCTTATTTAAGTACTAAAACTCAAAGGTGTTCAATGTCTTGTGAAGGTGTTGTGAAGTGTTGTAAGACATTTCTACATTCTTCTAGACTCTATTTAATGCAATTTACCTAAAAATAACCCTTTTACTCATCAACAAGTCCTATTTTGAAGTGTTGTAAAGTCTTGTAACAAGCTTTCATGCTCTTTTAGGCATATTTTCACTATTTACACCCTTCTCATGCTTTATTTGGTCTCTTTATTCCCTCATAAGTTGTAATTAAGTGTATTTTTGAATGTTATCTTGACAAATAACATTAACTACAACATTTTTCCTGACACATGTTTTTAGGTCCTAGGTGGGACCCATTTTCCATGGGTGGCGAATGAGTCCCCCTTGGCCCCAAATTCAAAATATTTTAAGTTTCCTTTCATTATTTTATTCAAAATCACTTGATGTCAACCTGTGATGAGGTATGAATGGATAATAAAGCACAAGAATTGTATAAATAAGTGATCTTCATCTCATTCTAACCCCCATACATCAAGTTCACTTATCCACCTATTTGTTGGATGTTGTGGTTGTGTTGCAGATATGTGGTTGTCATTGATGCCAACACTATTAGCATTATTGCAGTGAAGGCTATATATGTCAAGGATATTGAGAAAATTGTTAAAAGGAAGAGTTGCAGGTTGCCAATGGAACAGTGAAGGTCATGAAGGTGTTTTGTTCTATATGTTGAAGATTAGTTGTTGTGTTCTAAAGGTTTTATTGCTGAGAGTATCTATTTCATCTACCAAAATTTTCAAAGGTCCGTGTGAAGATTTGATCGTGCTATGAACAATTGTGTTCTAATAGTATTTATGTGGTTTTTGATTGAAGTTTATGTGATTCTGGTAATTTCTATTGTTGAGGATGCTTCTCTTTTAGTTCTTGTTGCTTGTGGATGCTTCTAGATCATTCTCTATCTTTGTTGTACATTTGTGTTGATCAATACGCTCATGGTCAAATATTTTTCTCACAATTGTTCAAGTTTTTGGCCAACATGACGGTTGTAACATGTTTCAAATCCTTGAAGATAAAAATTTGAATGTTTGGCATGCTTGAGGATATTTTTTTGGGTTGCATCATAATATTAGCCGATGATGTATGATTCACTTTAAAAAATTATTTTTAAATTTGGGCCTACATTGTAAACTTATTTTATACTTTTGTCCAAGGAAGTTGTTGATGTAATTTCATGTTGTGGATATATAAGAGTTCTTTTTTGAGTGAAGTTAGTGTGTACGTGGTATGAAGAAAAGCCAAAGAAAGAGAAAGTGTGCAAACATTGATTTATTCATTCGATTGTAGAGTAGAGTGTGAAGAAGTTTGAGAGAAGTGTGAAGAATGTTTTCTGTGCTTAACTGGAACTGTAATCAAGCTTGTGTAGAAGTTATTTTCTCAGTTCATACCTTGGGGATCTAATCTGTATTTCTCTTCCTTGGGAAATGAGCCCTCTTGTATTTGAGTAGTGAGCTCTAGGTAATGTGCCTGAATGCGTGTACATTCCCATTATTTTTCATTATACTTTTAATAGGGTATAATATTGTGGACTAACATCCACAGTGGTTTTTCCCCTAATAGGGTTTCCACAAAAAAATATTAGTATTCTCTATGCTTCTGATGTGTTGATTGTTCATGTTTTATTGTTCATTCATCAAATCTGAGATTAAGTTAAGTTTGAAAAGTTTAAATATTCTGTGACAACTAATTCACCCCCCCTCTCAATTGTTTGTCCTTATTTTTCCAATACTACTCACTCAAGCATTCAAGCATTTTACATCAACAATTCAAGCAATATTCAAGGACTTTGAAGAAGCCATTGACACTACTTCAAACTTGCATCATCAAGGGTTAGGTAAGTTGATAGCACTTGCATGCTATTAGTTTATATTTCTCTTTCATTTCATAATCTTTTCAAGGGTTTAATTACCAAAAGTGGGGTTTGACCAAGGAAAACCCCTATTCACTAACCCTCAATCATTTTCCCCCTATTGCATGTTGGTTTACAACTCTTTTGTATGCAGATTTGACAAGATTTTAGTTGTTGAAGATTGATTTTCAAGTCAACTAGGTGCTTCAAGTCAACTTAATTCAATTTCAAGCTTAGAGAGAGCTACTTGTCTGTTTTCTACAGAACTGACTTCTACAACCCGACAAGTAGATATTTCTAGATCTGGTGTTGTAGAGTTGTCTCCTAATTTTTTAGAAATTTGGGAGAGGACTGATTCGCCACTTGTGGTGAATGAGTCCTACCTTAGGACTGAAAATATGAATTTTGTCAAATTCCAGATCTCGACAGACATAAACCAACTCCCAACACTTTTTCACCAAGAGGAGGACTATTTCACCACCCTGGGCGAATGAGTCCCACTGTGAAAAATTAGTGATCTCAGCCAGCATCCAAGACATTCCAGGTTCATCATACTTTTCCCACGTGCACTCTGATTTGACCCATCTCTTTTTGTTTTTCACATTTCATTCATTTTCTTCATTGTTTTCATATCACACTATGTTTTCAAACAAGGCATAAATCTCACTTTTCCATTCATTTTCGATCATTCAGATTAGTCAATTTCATTTATTTAAGTTCATTTACATTAAAAAACATTTCATACATTCTGATTTGAGTGAATCATTAGCATTTTTGGCTCTATCTCTCCTTTTAGGTGAAAAACCCTGGAAGTGCAAGAGTAGTCCATAGGGTCCCAAAAATCTATGTTTCAACTGTTACCTTGCCATTTTTTGGCATCAACAGATATCAACTTGAAGTTTGGCATCCATTGATATCAATTTAACAATCAATTTTAATTTTAATATCAGTTGATGTCAAATTTGATTTTGATACCAATATCAATATATGATATTGATATCTTGAATTGATATCAATTTCAAAATTGATATTAAATTTTATATTGATATATCAAAATTAAAATTGATACATATAAAATTGATTTATTGAATCAACATCAAAATTCATATTGATATCAATTGATATTAAAAGCATATTTGATTATGAAATAAATATCAATATTGAAATTGATATCTACTACTAAAATATGTTTCTTTGGGATATTTTTCTTCAAACAACTCAAACTCTTCTAATGGGTAGTGACAAATGCTCCAACAATTCAAGCTCGATCATTAGTAGATTAGTGATCTTCCCCTACATTTGAGAGGAGCAACTCATTAATTTTTTTCAAAGTATTTTTTAAACTATAAATTAGGAAAGGAAACCCAAAAATAAAATAAAATATAGATAAAACCTAGATGAGAAACATAAGAAAAACACATAGAATTGTCAAGAAAATACTCAAAATAAAAGTGAGTAGAAATAAATAATGACATAAATTTCAATATCTTTTTCCCACGAGAAATAACTTATAAGATAAGAAATTACCAATTCCAACATGAAATAAAAATGAAGAAAGATTACACATTAGACATAAGAATGATACATTGACAAGAAAGGATACACTAGCTCAAAGTCTAATAAAGCTCTTCCAATCCCTATATCCTAGGTGTAGCCATGCATAGAAGAGAAAAATAAAATAATTATTATAAATTAACATAAGAAAAAATGTGTAATCCATGAGGGAAAATTGCACACAATACATTCTAAAACATCCCTTCAATTCTTTAATGAAATCAAAACATAAAGTCTCCCAAAAATCTATGTACAATGTCAATGTTGAAAAGAAATTCAATTACCTATAGAGAATCATAGATGTAAAACCCCTCTTACAAATCCCTCTGAATGAGAAGATGGAAAAAGGAATCTCGTTTCACAAATAATCTTTGTATTGATATGTTTCCATGTGTAACTATTTCTTGAAAATGACCTTTTATTTTTTCTTTTGTTTACATTTTCTAACTCATCAAAATAAATAATTTTATAATTAAATTAATAAAATTGACTTTATAAATAAATAATTGAGTATTTGAGTTGAAAGTTGGTGATTATATGATTCTCAAGGACTTAAATAAAAAGATGTGAAAATAGAAAAACACATTGATGTTATGTTCTTTCCTATGACTTAACAAGAGTTTCAAGAAAATAATAAGTAAACATTTGGGTTCAGACCTTTCTACATCATTTATTCCATAATCAAGTAGGCTTCATTAATCTTACATTATCATCCCAATCCAATTATCAAAGAAGAATATGTTATAGAATTTGGAGCACAACCCCTATCTCTAAAATTCTAAAAAATACTATAGAATTCATCCAAATTCTACCTCTTACACAACCTATCACTCATAATATATGGAAATATACCTATATGTGTCATTAAGCATTAAAATTTTGAAGTCTCATCTTGGCCCAATCATAGCCATTTAAGGTGAGTAGATTTAATAAGACTTACATGCGACTTATAGTTTTGTTGGACAAACCCAAAGATTGGGAGAGGAGGTGGGTGAATCATTCTTACCAAAAACTTAAAACTTTTTTAAACTTAGAAACTCTTTAACTCAATGAAAACTTCTTAACTCAACCAAAACCCTTAAATATATATGTAGTGTAGGAAAACGTATCCTTTTTTCACACTTAATTTGGGAATAATTAATTAATAAATGAGCTTAATGTTGCCTTAGTTTAGTGTTGTAATATATTTTTCATATTCACATAAAGTTTAGGGTCGTTTTAGATTAAATGGACTTAATTTTACCTTATTTAGGATGTTATAAGGTGTATCTTTAGACTTTCACATTATTCTAGGCCTTTATTAATTGATTGAGGTTAATTTTCCTTAATTGGCTCCTTTAATTCAAATCCAAGCCTAATTAATTGCAAATTCCAAGGGATAAAACCCAGCATTCATAAATTCCATTACACAACACTTAATTTTGGAAGATGTGTGTCCTAGATAAGTGACCTAGGACCCATTCACCATAGGGTGAATGGGTCCTCACTTAGGCCTAGGACCCTAGTTTTACATAATGTTTAACATTTCTTGATGTGTGTCTTAGGTAAGTGGCCTAGGACTTATTCGCCTTATGGCGAATGATTCCTCAGTTAGACCTAGGATGGTCCCTCTTTTAAATATGTTTTTGGTAGTATTTTAATGATTTCAAATCTATAATTCAATGTTGGATTGTGATATTTGAATTTCGAGAATCAGTGATAAGATATGTATAAATAAGAGGCCATTTCACTATGTTTCATCTAAGCAATCCTAGCAATTAAAAGTCTTCAAGAATTCTAGAAAGTTTATGAGCAAGTGTGATCAAGAGCATATTTCTAGAATATTATTACAACAATCAAGATTCCATTGTCATGTCAATTATGTATTGCATCATGTATGTTGTTTGAGCTAATATGTTGATGTAGTGTTCAAGATCAATCAATCAATCATATCAAAGGCATTGTTTCTAATCAAGTTTCATGATCAAGATCTACAGCCATGGTGGCCACTTCATGCTAGTTTGCAGGTTATCCAAGGTTTCAAGTAAGGTTTCATTGTATCATGTTTCATTGTTTCATTGTTTCATCATAAGGTGTCATTGTATCATGTTTCATTGTTTCATTGTAT
This sequence comes from Sequoia sempervirens, assembly GCA_007258455.2. NCBI lineage: Eukaryota > Viridiplantae > Streptophyta > Pinopsida > Cupressales > Cupressaceae > Sequoia > Sequoia sempervirens. The sequence goes on along the minus strand of VDFB02390710.1, from coordinate 145,122 downwards.
CTAGGGTGGGTTTTGATCACTTTCCTATAAGTTTTGTAGTAGATCCAGTTAAGGGGAAGAGGAAATTTCCCTTTAGATTTGAAAGAATGTGGCTATCCCATCCTCAGGTTTTTGAGGAAATAAGGAACTGGTGGAATATTGATGTTTCAGGGACCGCAATGTTCAAAGTGGCTAAGAAATTAAGGGAAGTTAAATGTAAAATGCGAAAATGGAAAAAAGAAACCTTTGGCAACATCTTTGGAATCAAATCCAAGCTTCAAATGGAGTTGGTGGAGATTCAGGATAAAATCCAGAGGGAATGGTAGATTAATGATCTTACAAGGAAAAAGAAGATGAGGTGCTTGTCAAAATGCATGAAGTCATAGCTAGAGAGGAGGACTTTTGGAGACAGAGATCTAGAGCTCTTTGGCTGTCAGTTGGGGATAAAAACACCAAATATTTTCATTTGTCTACATCAAAAAATAGTGTTGCAAATAGAATCTCTTACATTGAAAGTAATGGCATTTGGTTCGAGGAGGAGGATGATATTAGAAGACAAGTTGTCCTTTTCTTTAGTAACCTCCTCTCAACTAATGAAGGAATTAACATTGAAGAGCAAGATTATCTCTTAGAGGTCATCCCTAATTTAATCAAGGAGGAAGAAAATACCATGTTAGCTACTATTCCTTCAAGGGAAGAAATTAAAAAAGATATTATTTTCTTTGAGGGGACTGAGGCCCCTAGCCTTGATGGTTTTCCCATGTTCTTCTTTCAATGGTTTTGGGAGATTGTTTAAGAGGAGGTTGTAAATTTATTCAAAGAGTTCTTTGGATCATGAAGTCTCCTAAAGGAACTAAATGCTACTTTCTTGGTCCTTATCCCCAAGAAACCTAGAGCGGCAGAATTTGGAGCCTTTAGGCCCATAAGTCTTTGTAATTATTTCTATAAAATCATCTATAAGGTTTTGACATCAAGAATTCTCTTATTATTTCCCTCTCTGATCTCTCCCTAGCTAAATGGTTTTGTCCCTAGTCGGCAGATCCTTGACTCTATTGTTATTATCCATGAGAATATCCACTCCCTTTTGGAATCCAAAACAGAAGTTTTTCTTTTAAAGTTGGATATTGCGAAAGCCTATGACTGTGTGGAATGTAAATTCCTGCTTAAGATCATGAGAAAGTTTGGATTCAACATCAGAGTTCTTTAGATAGTTGAGCAACTTGTTTCTACTGTGTCCATCTTTGTTATGGTGAATGGATCCCCCTCTGATTTTTTCTAGAACTCGAGAGGTTTAAATCAAGGAGATCATATCTCCCCTATTCTGTTCACTATTATGGATGAATGTCTTGGGCGTAATTTGAAAATATTGATTGAACAGGGTTCTTTGGTGGGTCTAAGGCCCTCTTCTAGTAATTTGATTTGCTCAATTTCTTGATGATACTATGTTGATGGGGAGGTCCATGGTGACTAAAGCTAAGAATCTGAAAATAATTTTGGATGAGTATGAGAGTGCTTCTGGTCAATTAGTTAATAGATTGAAAAGTTCTCTTTTCTTTTTCAATACTCCTGATCACAGACAAGTCAAGATAGCAAGAATTCTGGGTTATAGAGTGGACTCCTTACCTTCCATTTACCTTGGTCTACCTTTAGGCCTTAAACCTCCTGAGTCCTTCTCATGTTCATTGGTGGATAGGCTTAGCAAAAAACTTGTTGGATGGAAAGGAGCCCTTCTTAGTCAAGCAAGAAAAATTCAGCTTGTTAAAGCCTCTCTTCAGAATCTTCCGATTTATGCCCTAAGTCTTTTCAAAATTCCCACTAAATATGTTGATTCTATTGAAAAAATTCAAAAAATATTTATTTGGTCAAGGGTTGAAGAAAGAAATAAAATGCCTCTTATTAGGTGGGATCTTGTCTATAGGCTGAAGAATGTGTGTGTTCTGGGTCTAAGAAAGATTAGAATGTTGAATAAAACACTTCTTGCTAAGCAAATATGGAGATCCTTCTCATCTAATGGGGAATGGAAAGACATTTTAAAAAGTAAATACATGGCTAATTGTGGATCTCTTAAGGCCCTTCTGGACTTTCCATATTTGCCTCATGGATCTGCATGCTAGAATTACATGATTACTAGGAGAAATATTGTGGATTTAGGTGTTGGATGGAATATAAGAAGTGGAAATCAAGCTAAGTTTTGGGAGGATAGATGGTTGCTAAGGGATCCCCTTATTAACAATGAGAGATTTAATAGGTGGGCATATATCTGCAAAAGGAATTTTGGAACTCAAGTCAAGGACTATTGGCATGATGGGAATTGGGTGGACTTATGCCAACTTAGCCTAGAGCTTGCTCTGATCCACACATCTCTATTGGTTGTTAGGATAGGTTCAAATCTGTAGGATGACATCTTAGTATGGATAGATAACCCTTCAGGAAATTTCTCTATTTCTTCAACTGTTTCTCTACTGTCCTTTTCTTAATCCCCCATTCCCTTCAAGGCCAAAGCATGGATTAGACATTTGACTCCTAAATTCAATATCTTCCTCTAGATCCTTCTTCAAAAAAAATTGCTCATAGTTGACAATCTCTGTAAGGGAGGATTCCACATACCTAATAGATGCTATCTATGTAAGAATGAGGCAGAGTCTACAAATCACTTGTTTCTCCACTATCCATTTACTACCGCCATATGGAGTAAATTTATGACTCTCTGGAATATATCATGGGTGTTTCCATATACTATCGAAGACTTCTTCTATCAATGAAAAGCTCCCTCTTTGAATCCTTCTATTCGATGAATATGGGTTTTCACTTTCCCCTATATAGCATGGGGTGTGTGGAAAGAACAAAATAATAGACTCTTTAGAGAAAAGGAAATGTCAGAGAAAAATTTATTTGAAAAAACCTTTAGGTTAATTGTTGAAAACTATAATATCATTCCTCAACAAGAGAATAAAAATGAGGCAGTGGTTTGCACTCCATATGATTTAAAGATAGCCAAGGAGTGGAAGATTAAAAATGATGTGTCCAGGGCTTCTAAGCCTAGAAAAAAGACCAGACAGGGGTGTGCTAGATTATTCCTCTATGTGGCTGGTCTAAAGCTAATTTCAATGGTGCAGCAAAGGGAAACTCAGGGATGGCTGGAAGTGGAGGTGTGATTAGGAATTCTAATGGTAATTTTTTAGCGATGGTGGCTATTCCCATTGGATCTCAAACTAATCATGTGCCTGAAGCTATTGGAGCCTTTGATGTGATTAACTTGGCTATTAGCAGGAATATTAAATACTTATGGCTCGAAGGAGACTCAAAAAATATTATTAATTGCCTCCTAGGGAAGTCCCCTCCATCATGGTCTATCAAGAGTTGGATAGAAGAGGCTAAGTCCCTCTTAGCTAATTTTGATAAAGTTAAAATTTCTCATGCATTTAGGGAAGCCAATAGCGTGACCAATTTCTTTGCTAACGAAGGGGTTAAACAATTAGAGCTGGTCACATGGCAGAACCTCTATGATCTTGGTGCTGATGTGAAGGCTTTAATTAATTATGATATCATGCATGGGAAAGCAACAATTTATTTCGATGATGAAAGTGAATAGGACCAAGTACTTCAACATCATTAGATTTGATGGGGTCACTATTAATTTCTTAACTACTAGTAAGAGGCGGCACATTTTGTGGGTTCTCTGGTTTGGCTACGACATTTCATTTTAGACTTTTTACTCTAGTAGTGAGGTTTTTGTGACAATGGGAGGAGATAGGAAAAGGGTGGAGCCAAAAACCTATGAAATGCATAAGAGGAATCTGAAGGTATGGGAAAAAATTGAATGTGGTGGTTGTTCCCATTCATTGAGAAGCTTCATGGGCCTAATTTGAAGGCTACCAAGTACTTTGAGAAAAATTGGAAGAATGGGAAAATATTTCTATTTGGTAGGCAGGTTAAGGTGGACGAGAACCTCATTGGAGAGGTTACTAGCATGTCTACTGATGGAATGAAATTATTTCATGACAGAAGGCTCTCTAATGAAGTGGTTATCAAATTCCCTAGGAAAGACAAAGAAAAGACCAAGCTAATAAAAGTCTCCAATAGCTACTTTGAAGCATATATGATTAAATCACTATGGAGGAAGGTGCTCAGAATCATCATGGAATACATTACTTTGGACGGTAGATTCACTAGGATTTATGGCTACCACTTCGCCTTGCTCAACCATTTCCATCACAAGGTGAGGGTTTCTTTACCTTATTATTTGTATTGTTCCATGAGCAATAGCCTAGAGGATCATAAGAAGGATCCTAATAAGTACCCTATTCTGCATTCTAGCCTTATTAGGCTCATTTATGAACACTTTCAAAATATGTCGGCCTTATCCAACCCTATCTTGGCTTCACCCTTAGATGATGAGGATACTGAGGATAGTGTTTCAGAGGATGGTAAGAATCTTGACCTTGAGTGGAATATTGAAAGTCCCCTGACCCCAAATTATGGTTAGAAAGCCTGGTAGGGTAATCCCTTTCCCAAGAATCCTAGTGTTGTCAAAAACCCTAGCTACTCTAATCTGAAAGCTAAAAACTCCAGCCACTTTGGTTAGAGTGTCAAGCCCACCCAAAAAGAGTCCCCTGCTAATAAACTAGTCTCTTACTCTGAGGATTCCCAGGATGACTTTTTGGAGGCCCCTAATGCAAGCTAGAACTCTTACTCATCCTTCCCTACTTTGGATAGAGAAAATAGGCTGAAATTCCCTAGAGACCTAAACCCTAAGGACCACTATTCTAAATCGGACCATGAATTTATTGGGGATATCCTAGCTATTGCTAGGAATGGTGTTGTGGATTACTTCAGAATAATGAAATGGGCCTTCCATGAAATTAAAGACCTTAATCTAAGAAATAGAGCCCTCACTGGAAAGCTGGAGGATTTGGAAGGTAAAGTTAGTGCCCTTATTACTGCGGAGTGCAGGAGGAAGGAGGATAGAATGAGAATGGAGGTTGAGGATAATGAAGGTAAATTCAAACGTCTGGAAGATGAAATGGGTAAAATGAAAAATACTATGAAAACTATTATGAAGAATAATCACATAATGGTGAATCATAATGCCATCATTGTTAGTACAATGTCTGAGAATTTAAAGAGAAAAATTGAAGAAAGTCATAAAGTTGTCAAAAGTTGCAAGAAAAGTTTTCAATTCATGAAAATTGGTCTATATGTTTTATTTCCAACTTTTTAACAGTGAACAACTGGAATTTGGGAGTGCATACTTGGCATAAAAGAACCTAGCAATCATTTTATAGGAGCCCTAGCTATAACCCATTCACCATAGGAATGAATCCTTAATAATGTCTGAAAAAAGAGTCTTTGGTGATAGGTACACATCATTCTCACCTTTCTAGATCTTCCTTTTGAATGCTATTTGGGTTATATTTGATTACTGTTTCTCAATTGCACTTTGTAACACATATTTTGAATCAAATTATGAAAATAGGTGCATCATAGTTCTCATTCATTCATAAAAACAACACCCCAACCATTTTATTTGTTTCATTTTGATGAACCTGACTTTGATCATTGTATTTTTTGATTTTGGATTCCTCTTTCATCCTAGATTTAGATATTGCATTCATTTGCATCTCTTTGCATTGAACTAGGTCTCATTTAGGGTCTCTAGTTTACATTTCATTTAAGGATTTTTAGGATTGCATCTTTACATTCCTTAAATGAAAGATGGAACACCTCTTTAAGCAAGGTAGGATTAAATTTCCACCTCCTAGTAAAAGCAACATACCTAATTATTGTGCATATTTTAGAAATATTGGGCATCTTATTGATGAGTTTCATGCATTAAAATTGATATTGAGTGATTTTTTATTCTGATGATGATGATTTCTATGAAAAAATAGTTGCATAACATTCACTTTTCTCCTTGCAATGTAATAGTTGTAGGATCCTAGTATTCTTACTATTACATGTTATACATTCATTTCAAATCATTCTCTTTACCAGAAGGAGCTCATTCTCATGACCCATCTCAGCTCATCCTTGTCCTACACTTAGTGGGGGTAAGGGGTTAGTTAGACTTGTCCTAGTTTTGGCATTTGATGTTGTCCCTTTGGCCAGTTGCCTACCTTCTGTATATACTGATTGAGATTGGGATGTGAATGTCCTACTATAGGTAGACTCACATGTACCTTACTAGCATTTTGCTTTATTTTTCATTTTCATGTTTCTTTATGTGATTACATGTGCGTAATGTGATCCCTACTGTTTCGTTTTATGTATCTCTCTCTTTTTGTGCATTCCTTTATATGTATCTATATTCTTCTATATGTTGTAAAAATTTTACCCTTTTTCATTTGTCTTGTGTTTTCCTTTTGGGGATGATGCAAGGAATCGATACATTTAGGTCTCTTCCACATTGAAATAAAATTCTTTTTCTTTTCTTTTTTTCTCTCTATGTGTCATTCTTCTAGTTCTATGAGTATTTGGGGAAAGATGAAATTTTTGAGCTCTATAACAACATTGTACCAAAGACATATTGACCTTGAATTCATAGATCTCTTATGTATTTTTGGGGGAAACCCCTCCCTCATTTTTTGTGACATAGCTTTATTTAGGAAACATATGACTTAGCATAGGGATTTTTGAGGAAGCTCTCATGTCTTAGGATTGAACATTGGCTACTTTAAAGAAATTGCTTGTAGCAAATGGTGTTAGCAACCACTTTAAAGTTGGGGCATACATTGATAATATCTTTTGACATTTCTCATGTTTCATGGTGCAATTTTATTTTTTCTTGTGATGTGTCCTTTTATTGGTGGTGTCATTGGGTTTGATGTCCTTCAAGAGTATGATATTTACTAGCTTATGACTTTCCTCTTAGTAGTGATGCAACACACTGCATTCCATGAGTTGTGAATCTCTTACTCTTGATTTATCCTCTCTTGGAGACATTAGGCACAATTTTCCCTAAGAAGAAGACCTTAGACGAATGAAGCAAGATCCCTTTGAACAAAAACATACATACATACAGACACACACACATATATATATATAATATTCATAAGTGTTTGGCATAATTCAGCTTGCTAGCCTTGTGAAGCTCAAACCCTAATAAAGGCCACCAAGCATAGCACAACTTGTTAATCCCTATGGAGCTTGAAACCCTAAATTCAAGGCCATCTAGCATAACACAACATGCTTTCCTATGGAGAATTTCCTAGGATTGTGGTGCCTTATTGAAGTTTTCAACAAGATAGCTTTGATATGGTGTGGGAGCCTAATATGATTCTCTCATTTGCCATCCCATTGGAAGACTCACCTAGTGGATAGTCTAAAGTTTCACTACCTCAGAGTGAGTGCAAGTTACTGATAGTTTAGATGTGTTCCACATCACGTTGGATAGTCTATGCTTCATCTTCCTAGTCTTTGATGTTGTATGTGTTGGAGTTAAAATGACACTGAGAGGGGGGGTGAATCAGTGTCTTAACATATTTGACCAATTTTCAAAAATTCAAAAACATAGCCCAGATTTGATCTCAATATACTCTAATTAATGCATTCATGAGTTGAATGTAATAATTCATAAATAGAATTGAGAAAAGTAATATTCAAACAATGAACTAAAATAACAACACAGTAAAGTAGTGAGAACTTAGAAGAACAAAGAGACACAAGATTTTGCCGAGTGGAAAACCCTCCTAGGGTATAAAAACCACTCCTGAAATGCCTTCCAGGCTTAATCTTTTCAACAACTTTTCACAATGCATTATAGGTTGATTTTTGAGCACCCACTTAAGCAGCACCAACCCCTCGTTTAGAGATATCTATCTCAAGGAGTACCAACCCCTCAAATTATATTTTTGAACAATAAAAATATCTCAGAGGATCTCTCTGTTTACAGTTAAGCTCATAACTCTTTGTTTTTCATGTCTACCTAATACCCTAAGAATTCAAAAATTGAATCCTTAAAATATTACATAGAAAATAATTTTGCAATATATCTCTACATCTTTGTTTTTCAGATTTTTATTGCAGAGTTTTTCCATTTTCATATAGCCAAAGAATGATAATCTCATAATTACAACCAGAGACTATACACTTTTTTTAACACTAGTTTTTATATACATTTCAAGTATGTTTGTCATGAAGAAATCTTCAAAATATGTTTTTCACAAGAATATGAAACTCTCTTGCTAATTTTAGAATATGAAGCTGAATAATGATAATCTGTAGATGATGGTAAAAATCAAGAGTAATGCCTATCTAGAGAGCTTTAATTTCTGCACTGAATCAAGAGATTTCAAATTGTAACTGATAGATTTTCATCAAAACCATGACTGCCCACCAGTTGAGAACCATAACCTTCCAATTCTCAGAGAATATTTTTCCATGTAACCTTTCTAAGATTCGATGCCAACCAATGATGTCGGCCTGCAACTATACATATAAATTCACATGTCGGCCATAGTGACAAAGTTTGTTAATCGTTTTCCGAGACATCCAGATAGTCCTACCGAAGGCAATTAAATCGCCAGAAATTCCCCTTAGTTACACTTTCGCCATGATCCATCAAAGTTGGGAAGACCTCTTGTAGACCACATTATGTTTCACCGAAAGCCCTTTTATCTCTTATGTGTCGCTGTGACATTCTGCTGCTGAGGAGAAATTTCATAGATGATGTTTTGTTTTACCAAAAGTCATCCTTTCATTTGGTGTCGCTGAGACAATCCATAATCGGGGAGACGTTTTGTAGATTTCATTGTGTTTCACCGAAAGACTTAAACCTTATCCATTCTGAGTCACTATGACAAAAACAATACTCTCGCCAAGATGTTTCCTTCATCCACCTTCGCTAAGACAATGCATAGTCGGGGTGACATCTCGTAGAGAATCCTGTGTCTTGCCAAAAGCCCACGTGATCATTCCTATTCGCTGAGACAAATCAATGCCTATGCCAACAAGGTTCATATGTATTCCATTGGTGAGACCCACAGGGTTCGCTATGACATTATATCAATGTCGCCACTCTTTCCAATGTGTTCCCATTCAACCTCCAGTCGGTGAGACATAACAATCTCGCTATAACCTCATACCGATGGTATAACTCCTGCCGATAAGGATCACCCTCTATCGTCGAAACAAAGGAGAAGTCCTGCCTAAAGCTGCCTATGAAACTCCATGTGTAATGTTAGTGAGACCGAAGGTCACTCGCCAAGACCTCACTTCAATAACCCTAACTCTTACTGATATGTGTCTTCCTGCCACTGGTCAGTGTGACAATGTACAATTGCTATGACTTCACACCGAAAGAAATATATCTGGCCAAAGTGAATCTTTAATGTGCCAGTTGGTCGATGTAATAAGTCAAACTCGCCAAGACACAATGCTGATGAAGGATCACTTACGTCGATGAACCACCTCATGTATTAGTCAGTGAGATCCAACTCATTCGGAAAGACCTCTCCTCGGTGAAAAATACTCATGTCGATAGACCTTTCCTTTGTCACCAAAACCACGTGAATGTCATGTCGATAGATACCCAAAGGTGAATTTTGTCATCAAGGACAAACCAATCAGAACACAACTGAGAACCCACAAACTCCCCCTTTGTCCTTGATGGAAAAACACAAATGACTCTCCCCCTTTTTGCCTCAATGACAAAGGATAGAAGAGAAGAATGTGCAATGCCAGGAAACACAACTGAGAAGCCAACCAAAAGTATCATGAGAAATAGCTGCAAAAAAGAGTAACAGTGCAACAACCAAGATTGTAGGATAGCTGTAAGTGAATCAAAATATATAACATGCTCCCCCTAAGTTGAAGCTTGGTGAATTAGAGAACTAGCAATTGAGAGATAACTCCCAATTGAAGTCTCAACCTTTCAAATAAATCTTTTGCTAAGGGCTTAGTAAAAATATCAGCCACCTGATCTTGTGATCCAACAAAATGTAAACATACTTCATTAGCCAGTACCTTTTCTCGCAGAAAATGAAACTTGATAGCAATACGTTTAGTTTGAGAGTGCATAACAGGATTTTTGGAGATATTTATCGCACTTGTGTTATCACAGAGAATTGAAACAGGTTTAGGAACTTCAATACCCATATCAGATAGAGTTTGGCTCATCCAAAGAACTTGAGTACAACATGAAGTGGCAGCAATGTATTCTGCTTCAGTAGTAGAAAGAGAAACAAATACTTGTTTCTTGTTGTGCCATACCACTAAATGATCACCAAGAAGGAATTTAGCACCACTGGTGCTTTTCCTATCATCCAAACAACCAGCCCAGTCAGTATCAGTATAAGCAATCAAAGAGAAATCATTGCTTCTAGGATACCAAAGACCATAATCAAGAGTGCCCTGAATGTATTTAAAGATTCTTTTAACAGTAGTGACATGAGACTCTTTAGGTGATGCCTAAAATCGTGCAATAGTGCAAACTGCCTGCATGATGTTAGGTTGAGAAGCAGTTAAATATAATAGACTACCAATCATTGATCTATATTCAGTTTGATTTGTATCAGGAGAATCATCAACCTTAGTAAGTTTGCATCCAGTAACCATTGGAGTGCTAACTCGATGGCATTCATCCATTTGAAATTTCTTAAGCATCTCTCTAGCGTACTTGGTTTGAGAAATAAATATTTCATTTTCACATTGATAGATTTGAAGACCCAAGAAGAAATTTAATTCTCCCAATAATGACATTTCAAATTCAGATTCCATTAGCTGAGAGAATTTTTTACTCAAAGTAACATTGTTGGAGCCAAAGATAGTGTCATCAACGTAAATTTCAACAACCAAAATATCAGAACCTTCAGTTTTAACATAAAGATTTTTGTCTACACCTCCTCTAATAAAACCATTTGAAAGCAAATGACTGTCCAACTTAGAGTACCAAGCTCTAGGTGCTTGTTTTAAGCCATAGAGGGCATTTTTCAATCTGTAAACATGATAAGGCTTATCTTTGCAAATAAATCCTTCAGGCTATTCAACATAGACCTCTTCATCTAAATAGCCATTTAAAAAAGCAGTTTTGACATCCATTTGATAAACAGTAAAGTTTTTGTAAACAAAATAAGCCAAGAATATTCTGATAGATTCTAGTCTAGCAATAGGTGCAAAGGTTTCACCAAAATCAATACCTTCTTGTTGAGCATAGCCTTTACAGAAAAATATTTCTTTGTTGTGAATAACATTACCATTTTCATCAACCTTGTTTCTATATATCCATTTGCCTCCAATGACATTCTTGTCATCTAGTCTTGGGACTAACTCCCAAGTCTGATTTTTCTCAATATGATCAATTTCTTCCTACATAGAATTAATCTAACATGAATCTGTGAGAGCTTCATAAAAAAATTTAGGCTCAAACTGAGTAACTAAACAGAGAGCTATTTGAGCCTTCTCATCAGATTCAACAGCCTTCCTCCTAGTTTGAACTCCTACATTTTTATCCCCAATAATCTAATCTTTGGGGTGATATATAGCTAGAGTTTTTGAAGGAGCTTTTGATACAACCTTTTCAGGACTTGCTTTTTCATTTTTAGGGCTTGCTAATTCAGCAAAAAACTTTGTTGTTTCAGGTTCTTCTGAATTTGATTCAAGTTCAAGCCGTTCTTCCTCATTATCCTGCAAGATGTCAGCATCTAAATGTAATATTTCATCAAACTTTACATTCACAAGTTCAACAATCTTGTTAAGCCTTTTGTTAAGGAATTTATAAGCTTTGTTGTGAGTTGAGTATCCCAAAAAGATACCCTAATCACTCTTTGATTGAAAGCTCCCAAGGTTATCATCATCTTTCTTGATAAAACACTTACTTCCAAAAATTTTAAAGTATTTGACAGAAGCAATTTTTCCATACCAAAGTTCATGAGTGTGTTTAGATTTCACACTAAGCTGCACTCTATTCAAAATGTATACAGCTGTATGAACAACTTCTTTCCAATACATATCAGACAACTTAGCTTCATCTAGCATGGTTCTAGCCATTTCTTTTATAGTTCTATTCTTACGTTCAACTACCCTATTTTGTTGAGGTGTTTTTGTTGCAGCATATTGTCTTTTAATGCCATGCTGTTCACAATAATCAATAAACTCTTGAGAGGTGAACTCACCTCCTTTGTTAGATCGCAGACATTTAAGTTTCAGATCAAATTCCTTTTCAACCATTTTACAAAAAAATTTGAACCTTCCAAAGGCTTATGATTTGTGCTTAAGAAATGTGACCCATATCATTCTAGTATAATCATCCACAAACAACATAAAGTACCTTTCACCATTAATAGACCTTGTTCTGGTTGGTCCACATAAATCAATATGCACAAGCTATAAAGGTTTTGAAGAAGAATGTTCTTTTGTTTTGAAGCTGATTTTAGTTTGTTTACCACTTAAACATTCTTTGCACATAGAGTTTTCTGGCTTGCTAAGAACTGGTAGACCTCTAACATTCTAATTTTTACTGATTCTAACCAGATTTTCAAAGTTTATGTGTCCTAATCTTTTATGCCATAACCAATTCTCTTCAATTTGGCCCATTAGACACATACCTTGATTATTGTCATTGCTTGATGTGTCAAGAAGATTGTGCACATTTCCTTTTGTCCTCCTTCCAGTTGCAACAGCCTTTCCAAGCTTGTTCTTAATCTCACATCCCTGTGAAGTGAAAATAACACGATAACCACTATCATAGATTTGACTTTACACTTAGAAGATTGTGCTTAAGACCTTCCACATAGTACAAATTATAGATAGGAGTGTCTTCATTTAGAAGAAGTGAACCTCTACCTTTAATTTGAATACTAGAATTATCACCAAAATTAACATATCCACCTACATAATCTTCAAGATTTATAAACTTATCCTTGTCGCCAGTCATATGGTTAGAACATCCACTATCCAAAACCCATAAGTCCTTTTTCTTGGAATGAAAAGCAATTTGAACCAACATAGTTTGCTCAATGTTGTTAACAGTATTATGTTTCCAAATCTTTTTAATTTTATGTTGTTTCAATTGCAGATCAGTTGTGCACTATTTGACAGAATGTCCCAAAGCATTGCATTTAAAACATCTGATCTGTCTAACAAAACCATAGTGTTTCCTAAGACCAAACTTGGGTATTCTAGGATTCATAAGCCTACATGTGCTCACCTTATGGCCAAATTTGTTGCAGAAAAAACAATAACCATAGAAGAAGGGATTGTATCTGTAAGATGATCTATTACCTTTCAAGGGGTGAACATGATTCTTACCAAAATCAGAGTGATTTGGAATTGAACCCTTGATTTCAGAAGAGGGGTTTTGTTTTTTATTATCAATTGAACATTCACCCTTTTCAAAACCAATACCAGTTTTATCTTTATACAACTTCTGCTTGCTGAGCATCTCATTGAGTTTTAAAGTGCTTTCATATTTCTCAATTTCCTTTCTAAGACAGACTACTTCTTGTTCTAGTTTTTGAATTTCTTGATCTTTGCAGCTTACAGTCTCTCAAAGACAGTCTTCAATTCTTTTAGCTTCTTCAAGCTAAGTTTTCAGAGAGACCATTTCTTGATCTGGTTTATGTTCTTGAGCAAGAAATTGTTTTTTGAGTTTTTTGACCTCTTGTAAAGCACATTTCAACTCACTTTCAAGATCTACTTCACCTTCTTCAACATCAATAGTGTTTGAATCATTTTGCTGAGTAATTTCAGTCATGAACAAAGTTTCATTTTCTTCAACTGATGAATCTTCAGATTCAATATCAGATTCATCCTTACTAAACAAACTTATCTTCTTTTTGAAATTGAAGTTTCATTTAGGTTTGAAGGCCTTCAGCTTAGGCTATTTTTTAGTTGTCTTGTTGTCACAGATTTGATCATCATAGGGACACTTTGCAGAAAAGTGACCTATTTTGCCATAGTTAAAACATTTAAAGGGAAGTTTTCCCTTATATTTTCCTGATCCCTTTTTAAATCTTCTAACAAAATGGGATTCTTTAGAATCAGACAACTCTGATTCACTGACTTCGACTTTTTCTTTCTTTTTAGTGTTAAAGGCAATTTCTTTTCCTGTTGAATTGTTTTTGCTAGTTCTCATTTCATAGGTAGTAAGTATTCCTTGCAAGCTGTCTAAGGTAAGTTGATCAAAGTGTTTCTTTTCTTCTAGGGCTGAAACCTTAGATTCAAATTTGGATGGTAAGGTTCTAACAACCTTTGTGACCACATCAAATTCATTAACCTCTTGACCTAGACCTTTCATTGCATTGACAACTTCATCAACTCTTAGGAAATATTCAACCACTTTTTCATCATCCTTCATTTTCAACTCCTCAAACTGATGTTTGAGTGTAATGATTTTTGACAGTTTGACTTTCTCATTCCCTTGATATATAGTTTCAAGTTTTTCCCAGATTTCATTAGCAGATTTGCAATGCATGACTTTAATGAACACATCTTTAGTTAACCCACACAAGATGGCATTCTTAGCTCTGGCATTTGTTTTATACCTCTTTTTTTTAGCAGGATCAGTGGGAATAGAGGCTGGTACATTGTAAGCATTTATAACAATTCTCCAAACATCAACATCAAAATAAATAAGAAAAGCTTCCATTCTAATTTTCTAGAACACATAATTTGTTCCATCAAATAACGAAGCTCTGGTTACATAGGCACTGACTTGAGAATGTGCCATTAAAAACAAACTCCAAGACCAAGATCAATCCAAGGTGATTAAAACCTATTAGAGGACCCTACGCTCTAATACCAATTGTTGGAGTTAAAATGACACTGAGAGGGGGGGTGAATCAGTGTATTAACAGATTTGACCAATTTTCAAAAATTCAAAAACATAGCCCAGATTTGATCTCAATATACTCTAATTAATGCATTCATGAGTTGAATGTAATAATTCATAAATAGAATTGAGAAAAGTAATAACCAAATAGTGAACTAAAATAACAACATAGTAAAGCAGTGAGAACTCAGAAGAACAAAGAGACACAAGATTTTTTCGAGTGGAAAACCCTCCTGGGGTATAAAAACCACTCCTGAAATGCCTTCCAGGCTTAATCTTTTGAACAACTATTCACAATGCCTTATAGGTTGATTTTTTAGCACCCACTCAAGGAGCACCAACCCCTCATTTAGAGATATCTATCTCAAGGAGTACCAACCCCTCAAATTATATTTTTGAACAATAAAAATATCTCAGAGGATCTCTCTGTTTACAGTTAAGCTCATAACTCTCTATTTTTCTCGTCTACCTAATACCCTAAGAATTCAAAAATTGAATCCTTAAAATATTACACAGAAAATAATTTTACAATATATCTCTACATCTTTGTTTTTCAAATTTTTATCGCAGATTTTTTCCATTTTCATATAGCCAAAGAATGATAATCTTAGAATTACAACCAGAGACTATACACTTTTTTTAACACTAGTTTTTATATACATTTCAAGTATGTCTATCATGAAGAAATCTTCAAAATTTGTTTTTCACAAGAGTCTAAAACTCTCTTGCTAATTTTAGAATATGAAGCTGAATAATGATAATCTATAGATGATGGTAAAAATCAAGAGTAACACATGTCCAAAGAGCTTTAATTTTTGCGTTGAATCAAGAGATTTCAAATTGTAACTGATAGATTTTCATCAAAACCACAACTGCCCACTAGCTGAGAACCATAACCTCCCAATTCTCAGAGAATATTTTTCCATGTAATTGTTCTAAGATTCGATGCCAACCAATGATGTAGGCCTGCAACTATACATAGAAATTCACATGTCAGCCATAGTGATAGAGTTTGTTAATCATTCGGCAAGACATCCAGATAGTCCTGTTGAAGGCAATTAAATTGCCAGACATTCCCCTTAGTTATTGCTTTCACCATGACCCATCATAGCCGAGAAGACCTCTCGTAGACCACATTATGTTTCACCGAAAGCCCTTTTATCTCTTATGTGTTGTTGTGACATTCTGCTGTCGGGGAGATGTTTCGTAGATGATGCTTTATTTTACAGAAATTCATCCTTTCATTTGGTGTCGCTGCGACAATCCATAATTGGGGAGACATTTTGTAGATTTCATTGTGTTTCACCAAAAGACTTAAACCTTATCCATTCTGAGTCACTGTGACAAAAACAACACTCTCGCCGAGATGTGTCCTTCATCCACCTTCGCTAAGACAATGCATAGTCGGGGTGACATCTCGTAGAGCATCCTATGTATTATTGAAAGCCCAAGTGATCATTCCTGTTCGCCGAGACAAATCAATGCTATGCTGACAAGGTCCATATGTATTCCATCGGTGAAACCCACAGGGTTCGCTATGACATTATATCAATGCTGCCACTCTTGTCGATGTGTTCCCATTCAACCTCCAGTTGGTGAGACATAACAATCTCGCTGTGACCTCATACTGATGGTATAACTCCTACCGATAAGGATCGCCCTTTGTCGTCAAAACAAAGGAGAAGTCCTACTGAAAGCTTCCTATGAAACTCCATGTGTAATGTCGGCGAGACCGAAGGTCACTCGCCAAGACCTCACTTCGATAACCCTAACTCTTACTGATATGTATCTTCCCACCACCAGGCAGTGTGAGAATGTACAATCGCTATGACTTCACACCGAAAGCAATATGTCTGGCCGAAGTGAATCTTTAATGTGCCAGTCAATCGATGTAACAAGTCAAACTCGCCAAGACACAATGCCGATGAAGGATCACTTACGTCGATGAACCACCTCATGTATTAGTCGGTGAGACCTGACTCATTCAGAAAGACCTCTCCCTGGTGAAAAATACTCATGTCGATAGACCTTTCCTTTGTCGCCAAAACCACGTGAATGTCATGTCGATAGATACCCAAAGGTGAATTTTGTCATCAAGGACAAACCAATTAGAACACAACTGAGAACCAACAGTATGATTGTGTATCTTTGTCATCTCTTCATACATAAGTGTCTTGAATGTCTACTTTAGTGTGAGTTTCACATGGGGTCATACTCTCACTAAAGTGGGTAAAAATATAGTGTAGGAAAAAGTATCACTTTTTCACACTTAATTTGGGAAGAATTAATAAATAAAATGAGCTTAATGTTTCCTTAATTTAGTGTTGTAATATGTTTTTCATATTCACATTAAGTTTGGGGACCTTTTAGATAAAATAGACTTAATTGTGTCTTATTTAATATGTTGTAAGGTGTATCTTTACACTTTCACATTAATCTAGGCCTTTATTAATTGACTGAGGTTAATTTCCTTATGGCCCCTTTAATTCAAATCCAAGCCTAATCAATTGCAAATTCCAAAGGATAAAACCCAACATTCATAAATTCCATTACACAAAACTTAATTTTGGAAGATGTGTGTCCTAGGTAAGTGACTTACGACCCATTTTCCATAGGACGAATGGGTCCTCACTTAGGCCTAGGACCCTATTTTTGCATAATGTTTAACATTGCTTGATGTGTGTCCTAGGTAAGTGGCCTAGGACTCATTCGCTCTATGGCAAATGGGTCCTCACTTAGACCTAGGACCCCTATTTTAAATATGTTTTTGGTGGTATTTCAATGATTTCAAATCTATAATTCAATGTTGGCTTGTGATATTTGAATTTCAAGAATTAATGATAAGATATGTATAAATAATAGGTCATTTCACAATGTTTCATCTAAGAAATCCTAGCAATCTCAAGTCTTCAAGAATTTTAGCAAGGTTATGAGCAAGTGTGATCAACAACATTTCTAAGGAATTCAAGAGAAGATTTGTAGAAGATTATTGCAGCAATCAAGATTCCATTGTCGTGTCAAAGATGTATTGCATCATGCAAGTTTTTGAGCTAATATGTTGATGTAGTGTTCAAGATCAATCAATCATATCAAAGGAATTGTTTCTAATCAAGTTTCATGATCAAGATCTACATACATGGAGGCCACTTCATGCTAGTTTGTAGATTTGTTATCCAAGGTTTAAAGTAAGGTTTCACTGTTTCATGTTTCATTATTTATTCCTTCATGTTTCATTATTTCTTCATAAGGCTTAATTACCAAAATGAGGTTTGACAAAGGAAAACCCATATTCCCCTAATAAACAGCATATTTCTCTCTTTGATGTGTGATTGTATGTTTTAGGTTGAAGATCATTTGAAGAGAAAAACTAAAGAAAGTTGCAAAGTTGTCAAAGTTGCAAGAGAAGTTGTCAAATCGCAAAAAATGATCTACAAGTTTTATTTCCAACTTTTTAACAGTGAACAATTGGAATTTGGGAATGCAGACTTGGTAGAAGAGAACCTGGAAAGCATTTTCTAGGAGCCCTAGGTAGGACCCATTTTCCATAGGGCGAATGAGTCCTCAGTGAGGTCTAAAAAAGCATCTTTGGTGACATGTACACATCATTCTCACCTTTCTGCATCTGCCATTTGACTATTATTTCGGTTAGATTTTATTACTATTTCTTAATTGTACTTTTTAACACATTTTGAATGAAATTAGGAAAGTAGGTGCACCATAATTCTCATTCATTCATAAAAACAACAACGTGCCAACCATTTTCTTTGTTTCAATATATAGTAGATTTAACCCTTAGCAAGATCAACAAACTTTAGCAGGTATGTGCAAGATCATGATGGGCCAAAAAGTGGCAATATGATGGGTATGTATACAGTATGTGGCTGACAAATTTTTTTAACCCAAAATTGATGAAATGAAGAGGGTTTTTAAAGAAGATTCTTAGCATTCCACCAATATAAATTATGCTTTACTTTGAATTTAATAAAGAATTATTACTCATTTTCTATTTGAATTACAACTAAAGTTCTGATTGATAGGCTGATTGAAAAACATCTATAGATTTCAAATAATATCACATTTTTTTAATCCAAAACATGTGTCACATTCTATGCTTCACATACTATAGGATTTTTTAAAAAAAATTGAATTTCATGAAGTTTTGACCAAGTTAAGATGGTCACACATACAAGTTTTTATATTTTTAAAAATTTGTAATCAAAAATTCATAATTAATTATTTACTTGGAAAAAAATACAAAAAAATATGCATCACATTGGGACATGAGTCCTCTACTTATATCTAAAATCTTGTAAATTTTTTTATCATTTTATTATGGTTAGGGTGGTCAAACAAACACCTACTTCTTATTTTTCCCTTGAAATTTAAGTACTACTAAATTGAAATTTCAAATTTTCACCAAATAGATATTTAAAAAAAAAAACCTAGTAGTTTAGAAACTACATTCAATTTGCTTCAGATTCTATTCTTACATATCTTTGAAACAATATAGATAACTTATTCAAATTTTTATGTCAAGTTGCTTAGCTTTGATTTTTTTGAATTTTTTTCCACTTAAGGGCCTATTTTTCCTATGATGATCTTACACGTACCCAACAATGAAAGATATAGAAATCTTATCCTTAATCAGATCAATAAAAATGAGAAAAAAATAGAGAACAAACACTTGCACAAGGAGACACTAGATTTATGTTGAAAAACTAATGAGGGAAAAACCTTAGTGAGAGTTAACTCACAATATAAAGGCTCACTACCAAAAAATATTTGCAAACTAAGGTGCACTACCTTAGAGAAAGATACAAAGGACTTGTGGAACTGAAGCTAACACAACTTTACGGGCAAGATAAAAGGACATGATGAGATTCACTATCTTAGAGCAAGATATAATTTTTTTATAAGAGATTGCAATATTTGTCAATGATTCACTCTATTGACTAAGGAATTAAGGCACTTATAATCTTTCCTCTTCATATTGTAGCACTAACTCTATTAAATATTCAATATATTCCACATTCACAATTCTTCACACTTGTTCACTCTTCGCTTTTATTGCATCTAAAATGTTCTTGTATTTATATCCATTGCAACTCTTCAAAAATTCAATTAGGTCAGCCAAGAAGAAGATAAATAGTGAATTCAACAAGTCAGCCACTAAACCACAATGTGGTCCTATCTAGAAGATAGAGAGTACCAAAAACAAACTTAATACATCTTCCAATATGATCCAAAACAACTCACATGCTAGTGCACATCAATCTAAGTTGACATCAAGAAAATGTGTATATGAACCATGAAGCACATAATCAATCGGCCCAAAAACATACTAATAATTGAATTTTCTCAAAGTGGTTATAAGAAAGATTGTTCAAGACCCAAATATAACTCATCACATCTTCAAATACTGGCACAAACCCCCAAGCACATGGTGCAAGAAAAAGAATAGGCCTATCAGCCAAATATCCACAAATAACCCAAATATCCAACTCAAGACGCAATGCAACACTGAAGAGTCCAATCAACAATGTGCATATCACATATGGATATTATATGAACATCTAACAATACTTCCTTACACTTATTCATACTATCATGCCACTAGAAACCACCATAAACCAAAGAGGAACATAATACTTCATCCTAGAAATACAAAATGCTTAATTATGATATATGACATTAACATATCAACTTGCATACCACATCAACACAAGAAATTGGAAATAATACACTACACAGAAATTGAGAACACATTCACCAAGTTGCAAGAGTAGAGACATCAATACAAAGAAATGCAGAGCATCTTTTAGACTAGTCCAAAAAACTAACAACAATGCCAACCTTCTACAATTCACAAAATATCCTCAATAGCACTAGTGACCTAATAAGATAGGAGTGCAACATCCACAGAGCACTAATGTTGAATCCCAAATCGTAAGACCATATCTTCAATAGTAGAGGAATGTAGAGTGTTCTCCCAAACAATCTTCAATGTAAATTCCAAGAACAAAACCTTTCAAAAACTTGTAGAGGCCAATACTTTCTTTCAACAAGACATGGTTCATTAGGAATAACAAGAGAGAGCATGAGGCATAATATAGACCTTCAACAACATCTCTCCACTATCAACAATGCTTCTAATCCTCATCTTAATTTATCATTATGAAAGCAACTCTGTTGATAGCAACTATACTCAAGGCATGACATCCAACCATGGACTTTAACAACATCACCATACACCAATGTTAACCCAAGCTAAATTTTGTTAATCAAAGACAATTGTAGGCATTGAAAATAATGACACCAATACCAACCAATACCAATATTCTTCCATCTCAATTGTAGACAAAAATGGAAACTACAAGCAATTCACCAAGTGTTGTCACAAACCACTACCAACAAACTCACAAACATGTGTAGCAATCTCACAAAGTGTTGAAATAAAAGACAACCAACCATCATTCTTGACATTAATGACAACCACTGCCAAATAATCTTCATCAAGAGTTGACATCAAAGACAACCACTACCAACAAATTCCATCGGATTTCATATATTCCTCTCCTATCATCTATTATAAGAAGTAATTTATCTTTAAAAGTATCTATCAATCCTTCTCTCACATATATACTATTCTAGGAAGTTGATTGAAATTTTTTTGATTGAGATGCTAGTTTTCATAGAAGCCACTGCACAAATCTAGGGATAGGACTAAGAGTGGGAAACCCTTTAGTATGTGGTATTTCTTTTCAAACCAACTTAATAATGTGTTTGATTAGAAATTTTCTAAGATTAATTCTAGATACACTAAGCTAATGAAAAAATAAATTATAATAAAGTTTTTTTTTCATTAATTTTTTGGACGATCATTTTGTCAAACACTTTTTAGCAATTTTCAATGTTGCCACACTTGGTGTACATGTCAACAGGTACATTTGGTACAAATCCATTAGTAAGATTTATTGGGAAAAGTTTGTCATCTCAAAGAAACCTCCAAGAGCAGTAGTGCATTCGGTAACTTTAATTTCAAATAGATTGCCTCAAAAACATGTACACCTATGTCACAAAGTGGAATCATACACAGTTCAATTCCCACATTAATCCTTCTGAGAGAAGAACATGTGGATTCAGTTTCAACAACTTGCATAAACAGATTCAACAAATAGAATCATTAAACATTAAAGATAGTACAAAAATTAGAACACACAGATTTACATGGGGAAAACCCTTTCGGGTGAAAAACCCCACACTCCAAAAGATCCAATCCATTGTATTATTAAGCAACAAACAAAGTTACAATACAATCTCAGGCTTATAGCCTTTTCATAGAGATTACATCTTGTTCCATTCTGGAGACAACTTGGTAGCAACCCTGTTATGTTTCCCTCTCTCCTTTTTTACATTTTTGTGATCAACCTCATAGTTCATACAACCTTCGTACTATTACAATACCTTCACACAATATACAATGCATATTAGCATGAGAGATCAACCAAGGCACTTAATCTAAAGAGATTTCGGCAGCATAATCCTAACTCAATCTTACTCTCTCACATCCTGTTTGTTTTCCACACAAGAATAGTCACAACTATTCAACTGCCAATGGTTCTCATTCTATTTTTCTGATTGGTCCAAAACATACCATGTAGGACAATCATTCAGTAAAAAAAGTTCAAACTGAATCGCATGTCAGTGAGACACTAGACCATGTCTCCCTGATGCTAGAACACTTGACTATCTTTATTGGTAGGAGTCACCACCATCGGAAAGAGTCATATCGAGTGCAAACCCATCGGCTAGACACACTCTATTGCTAAGAATTCACATCGTTATCCATCTTGTGCACATGTATTGGCAAGAGTTTCGCTATCAATGAGAGTTCATATTAAATAGAAATCCATTGGCAAGATATCCTCTATTGGCAAGAGTTCACACCGATCACAGAACATTCAGAGAGACCAACGCTATCGGAAAGAGGTTTCATCAAACAAAGACCTATCAGCGAGAGGAAAGCCATCATAAAGAGTTCTCACCGAAGTTATACCTATCACTGAGACCTCCACCGTCGCTTAGACTCTTATCGAGCCTTCATGTCACCCTGATGGCATTCATGTGTAAAACCATTAGCGAGACATACTCTGTCAGAATGAGTCACTTTGAAGGCTCACGTCTTTCCCCGATGCCTTCATTATTTGAGGTCTCAACCAAGCCCATCGGTAAGACAACATCCATCAGAAAGAATTCATAATGTCACATTGAACCCATAGGTCTCTCCAATGTCATTAAGCTCATAGACCTTTCAAACCATCTTGTCAGCCTGAGTCACCCCGATGAGCAACAAGAGCACCAACTATCATGGGATCAGCCTTATTGGCAAGAGAACAAGCATTGGAGAAGGTTTCACTGAGGTCCCATGTCATACTGATGAAAACACCTCATCGGCAAGACATGCTCTGTTGCTAAGACTCTTATAGAGCCTTCATGTCACCCTAACCAAATACCATCAACTAGAGTCATACTGGCATTCATGACGAGTAAATCCATCGGTAGGAGTCACAACAATATGCATCAAGAGAAACTCCTTTGGCAAGAGAACCACTATCGGCAACAAAATGAAAACTCACAATGATAGCTCAAGTCACACTGATTACTTCCATTGGCAAGACAAACTAAATGTCACACCGATATCGACTATAATTCTATCATCGAAGAAAATTACACTGATAGTTTAGGTCACACCGATGACCCTCATCGCTAGGACATTCTAGAGGTCACACCGATATATTCATGGAGGAACTTTACAAGGAGAATTCAGATCGGGCTGAGTCACACCGATCTCAAAGATAGTTGAGGATCACTTAAGCAGATTGGCCAGACATCACAGTGGTCACACCAAAATCACTCACTCAGAGGTTTAGGCTTGTGGGATTGAGGCATACAATTCCAACAAGATTTCTATGTCTAATCATATTTGTGTGGACTTCCTTACCCCTATAGATATCTCCCAAGTTCAAAACTCTTGGAAGATGTTGGTTAAAGTTTCCATATTTGGATGCATACCCACTACTTGTATTTTTTCTAAAGAAATTGATGACATTCTTAAAATTCCCTTTATGTGCATATCCTTTGACTATTGTGTTCCATGAGACAACTTCCTACACCACCATTTGATCAAAGAAATAGTGTACATTCTCCATGCTCCTACATTAAAAATACATATCCAAAAGGGAATTTCCCACAAAGATATATGATTCAAATCCAATTCTCTTTATTTCTTCATGAACCTCCTTTCCCTTGCAAGGATTTCCAAATAAACCATATGGTGGAAGAAACACATAAAAGGTTTCAATTTTTTTCATTATACCTTCCATTTTCATCTCTCTAGATAGCTTTAGGGCCTCATAAAACCAGATTTTACAAAAAAGTCCAATAATTATTATAGTCAATTACACAACATTTCATTTTAGCATTTCCTCAAAGAGCTTGAGTGCCTCTTCAACATTACCATTCTATACACATCCTACAATCATTGCATTCCATGAAATTGTTTCTTGTTGAGACATTTTGTTAAATAATTCATGTTCCTATGTAATCTTCCATTATTATGTTGAAAATATCTCATCTCCTTACACATTCACGCTATTCCAAAACTTTCATTCTATTTTGGATAGGGAAGATGTTGGAGAATGACATGGAATTTAGCTTTACTCTTGTGATAAGGATTTACTTGAAAACTTTCAAATACTATTCAATAAATTAATTTAGTGCATATCATTTGATGGATATCATCTCTATTCTAAATCTTCTATTGCTTCTTTAGTATATTAAAAGTTTCATGTTATGGAGGATTTTGTGAACCTTTCAAAATATCGATAAAATAACCTTCAAACCTCTAAACAAATGATATTTTTAATGGATTCCTCACTTTTGTGAACTTTCTTCTTAGAGTTATCATGCATTATCTAATAATTAATTTAACTCTTTAATTTATTATTAGTCTAATCTATTCTTATGCACTTAAGCTAAACTTAGGAGTTCTTTTATGCTTTTATAAGTTGAGCTAATATTAAATCATTATGTCTCATCTCATGTTATGTTGACACTTGTTAGGATCTAATCCCTTTCTCATTTATGGTTTTTCTTTTATAAGCACTCAACCCTCATTGTAATTATATCTCGATCTTTTATATCATTTTGAGAGTCTCTTGCATTTGTAGCTTTTTCTTGTTGAGGAATATTGCATATATTGTTTGCAGATCTCGTGTGTGGAAGATGTATTTTTTTGTTGTTTGATCTAGTGGCTCATTGTTTTTTTCTCTTGATTTTTTTGCTATGGAGGTCGTATGACCTCCCAACATGTGGATCGAGGTAAATTTTCAAAAAAAAAATCTTGCAAAAAAAAAAGTGTACTTCATCATGGTGGTACTAGCTTCCTCTTTTTCTACTAGAGAATTGTATTTTCAACATGTAGACCTTTTTTGGATATTATGGGCTCCCATTGTGTGGACTTTTCACTATGTAAATGCACTGAAATAAAGTGCCTATGTATCTCACATGATTATTTGGATCTTGCACATCATTTTGTGCCTTATTGTACTTGCACTATGCTATAGAGTTCCATGGGGGGTTTGATGTTTTTCCTTTGTTTTCCATCATACCTTTGTCAAGTGAGTGTCCCTTCCATGACAATAGCCTCATGTGTGTGTGCCTTTTGTTTTCACACCCTTTATATGTGTTGGCACTTTCATGTTTTCATTTTCAAATGTTCTTAATTCTTCTTCATGCACTTCTTTTTGGAATTTAGTTTCAATGTACCTGTCATGCCTCTCCCTTATCAACATTATGGGTAGTTTTACTTTCAGTGCTAATCCTTCCTTGGGTTCACGTTGGAGTAAGCTATGTATATAGTATTTTTTCCTACGTAATAGGTAGATGCAATGGTTGGTTACCCATGCATTTTGGTGAGATGGAGCATTTACCATATGGAAACTCTTGCATTCCTATTTTCGGAGGCAACCTTCCATTTTCACATGACTAGTTCTTCAAACTTTTGGTACCTTTTCCATCTATATATTTGAGTTTTAGGTGTTTTTCTTTGATTTCCACTTGATTTGACTAGTTTCATTAGGGGCACTCATACAAATTCTTGTCTTCTTGATCCTAATCATCATCTATTTCAGTGGAGGTTCTTCTTTTGACATTACAACAATAATCCTTCGACAGAGTTTGTAACTTCTTCATGCTTCAGTGGTGTTCTTTTGTTCATCCTTTGGTCCTATATTTTGGGACAACATTCTCTTGTTTGGAGGTTTCTTCAGTCATTCACTTGGATTTCATTTCTTTTTGGAGTGGAGTTTTCCCATGATCTTTTCTCTAATTCTCCACATTATAGAGATCTTCTATTTGTACATGGGTACTTGTTATGCCTTGCATAACCACCCCACTTTATTCTTTAAAAAAATGGGTCCCGCTTCTCTTTTTGGTTTCTTTGCCTTTGGTTATTTGCTTTGCTCTTGGGGGTTCTTCTATTTTCTGCTTGGGTTTGTCTTCTTGTTTTGTCAAATTTTGGTACTATCTCGGCTTGAGTTAGTTTTCTTCTTGCTAAGAGTTCAATGAAATAATCATAAGCAACAAAATGGTTTATTATAATATATTTTATATGCTCTGGGGACTAATAGATTCATTTGTTTTGTAGGATTGGATCATGCACGTGATGGTATTCCTCAAGGAGCTCAATTGGAAGGCATCTCCCAATCCAATTTGGCATAAAATTGTTCTAAGGAAAAAGTCAGCAAGACTCTACAGTTGTCTTTCTGACTGGCGTTCCATTCTATTCAAAGGAGGCCCATCAGTCGCTTAGACATCCTTGTCACTGAGAGTCTTTATGTGTCTTGCCGACTGGGGATAGGCTCGCCAGACGATTCCATAATCGACATAACATCTCACTGAAAGGAGTCAGGTCTCGACAACAAAGAAGGTTAGCATCGGGAGTTTGCTTCACTGAGAAGTCTGCCCAACAGAAGGAGGTCCCACCAAAGGTCTAAGCTCGACAATAATTTTTCCTTTGGCAGGAGGTCTGGATGAAAAAAAAAGGTCTTACTGAAGGGTCACTCTTCGATATAACATGAAGGGCTCGGAGAAAGGTCTCCCCAATGTGGGATTGTCTTGCCGACATGAAATGAAGGCCTCCGCAGAAGGAGATTCCATCACCATAAGGTCTCGACGAGATCTTTATGTCTCACCAATAAGATATGCCTTCGGGGAGACTAGATGCATTCAGCGTGGTGTTTGAGCGACTCCGAAATGTCTCACTGAAAGAAATTTGAGCTCAGAAGGAGTTCCCCGAAGGACTAAGGGGGCTTGACATAACATCTGGCCAATAGTGAGGAGTCTTGCCGAAACAAAGTGAGCTTGGAAAGAATAAAGAGAATTCAATGCAAGGTCTCGGTGACTCGGGGATCTCTTGGCGACAAGACAAAGTTTGGGATAAGATCTCCCTGAAACAAAGGGAGTCTCCCTGACATGGGTGTGCTCGCTAGAGAAAGGAAGGCTCGCCAAGATGTCTTGGTGAGGGGACTTAGTCTCACCAACATAAAGAAATGTGGCTTCGGATTAGGGTCTTAGTGAAGGGAGCTTGTCTCCCCAAAATGAAATGGGATCACCAAAGGGTTATTCCCTCACCATGACGTCTGACCAATATGTTAAGGTCTCCCCAAAGTGCTCTCGGTTTGGAAAAAGGAAGCTTTAGTCAGTATGAAGTCTCACCAACTGAAGGGAGTCTTGGCGACATGGAGTGAATTTGGCATAGGCCCTCACTGAAAAGAGGTGTTCGCTGAGATGTCTAAGTGAAGTGGAGTGGTCTTGGCAAAGGATGAAAACATCGAAAAAAGGTCTCCCCAACCACATAAAGTCTTGCCGACTTGAAGGAGCTCACCACAAGATTTAGGGCTCAGAAAAACTTCTCACCAACTCGAAAAGGTCTTGCTGAAACAAGATTGGGCTCAGGGAGAAATGAAGATATCGCTGTGAGGTCTGGGTGATTATGATGGAGTCTTACCGAAAGGAAAAGGAGCTTGAGGTTGGAGAAAAAGAATGAGCTCAGTGAGAAAAAGAGGAGATCGACATGAGGTCTCACCGATAGGGTGGACTCTTGCCGATAGGAGCTCCGAGCCAAAGAGAGAGAACATCACCATGAAGTCTCACCAAAAGGAAATAAGCCTAGGGAGAATAAAGTGATATCGCCACAAGGTCTTCCTGATTGACGAAGGTCTCCCCAACATAAAATGGGCTTGCCAAGGGATTCTGAGCTTCACCACGAGGTCATGCCGACTGGCGACTGTCTTGCCGATAGTTTTTGTGAGCTTGATATGACTTCTACAGCTTGCCAAAGGTCTCATCGACTGACACCCGCTATGTCGATAGCTGTTAAGAGGAAAAATCACATCGGGGATACACAATTAGTGTTTCACCGACATGCGATTCAATGTGCACCACCTTTGACCACCTGATAATCCTGTGTGGCATATGCTTAACCAATCAGAAGAAGCTAAAGGAATGACCTATTGGCCATTGACCGATTGACTACCACCTTGAAGGAGACCGACAAAATGCAAACTAGATGGATTCCTTCTAATATCAAAGGGTGATGGATCAGCTTAGGTGATAATGTTTGGATCTGAAAGGAGGCTCGATGATGCTCCAAAAGATGGTCAACATGCGAAAAAAATTCTAGAACATGAAGGAGGCCAGAAGAACAAAGAAACTATGACTTGTAGGGACAACTGTAGTGACCACTAGCGAGAGGTAGATTAGTATTAATGGAAAAATGCTTTTGAGCATTCAAGGTGGCCTTGATGGAGTTCAAGGATGGACACGAAAGGCCAAAGTAAATGCAGCAGCTACAAAATATCTAGGAGGATTCTCGGAACAATCTCTCATCAGCATGGACAATAGGGATTCACATTGAATGCAGCTTTGACTCTCTTCAGAAATATTTGAGAGCCGACTCTCCTGGAAGCAAATATTTTGTAAACCCTAATGCAGGGGGAGAGTGCATTATTTTTGGTACACTTTGTATATATATGGCATTCTTTCCTCTTTGTATGGGTTAGAACTTCTAGGGTTAGAAAAGAAGAAGAAATTTTAGAATACATAGGAAAATAGAGGAAAGATAGAGGAGGCAGAACTACATCCTGATTCTTTGTAATAGGAGCTTATTTTTTCTTCTTAGTTAGGAATTAGATTCAGTAGAAGCCTGTAATATATCTTTCAAGTTTTCTTAATATAAATGGAAACAATTTGGAGTCATGGATTTTCTATACACTAGTGATTGTGCCAGCTTTGTAAGTGTTGCTTATATGTTCCAGTAACAGTAGAAGCAACCAGATCTTAATCTACTTCAAATTGTGTTTCAGAATGGTGTTTTTCTTAAGTTAATCATTTGATTTGTGAATCCTTCAAGGAATGAAATGTTATTTTGGTGTTTTATTTAAAATGGTAACTAGTACTCTATTGTAGAAATCAGCACTGTGAATGAATGCAACTATGTGTTAATCACAAGTTAATTTTATTCTTCAGTTTTAGTTTACAATTCCTTGAAGGATAACAAGTATGGTTAAGATAGGTGAATTATCATTATTTTTGTCCCAAAGCTCTAACCCATCTTTTTATGTTTCTTTAAAAACCCATGGTTAGAGTAGGTTTAAATTCATGCTTGATCTTAGAACAATCCAGAAGTTCACACCAATAGGCCCCTTGAACATTACTGCTACATTGACCACTGAGGGACATTAGCACAGTTGAGAACCAACTATAAAGACCTTGGGAGCTAATATATCCATGTGTTATCTTTCTCTTTCAAGAGAAATAGAATAGCAGTATTTTGTTTAACTGTTGTTGTGCCATTTTGACCATCAACGATACCTTACATGGCCTTATTTTATGGGACCCATCATGCATTATTTTTAGGGTTTTTAGCTACTCCCCAAGTTCATATTAAGGGGGGTGTTAGAGTTATCATGCATCAGCTAATAATTAATTACTCTTTAATTGATTATTAGTCTAATTTATTCTCATGCACTTAAGCTAAACCAAGGAGTTCTTTTATGCTTTTATAAGTTGAGCTAATATTAAATCATTATGTCTCATCTCATGTGATGTTGACACTTGTAAAGACCTAATCCCTTTCTTATTTAGGTCTTTTTTCTTATAAGCACTCAACCTTCATTGTAATTATATCTCAAGCTTTCATATCTTTTAAAGAGTCTTGCATTTGTAGCTTTTTCTTGTTGAGGAATAATGCATATATTGTTTGCAGATCT
This sequence comes from Sequoia sempervirens, assembly GCA_007258455.2. Taxonomy (NCBI): domain Eukaryota; kingdom Viridiplantae; phylum Streptophyta; class Pinopsida; order Cupressales; family Cupressaceae; genus Sequoia; species Sequoia sempervirens. Next base: position 115,044 of record VDFB02390710.1, on the reverse strand, counting down.
CTTGTGTGGAAGGTGTATTTATTTTTTGTTTGATCTTGTGGCTCATGGTTTTGTGCTTGTTTCACAATTCTAACACTTCTAGAACTTTTGCATAGTTAGCCTTTTCACAAACTATACAAAAATTTTAACCCTTTTTAAGCAAGTCACACTTTTAGGGATTTTTAAGACTTTCTATCTTTTCTTCATCATGGATTTTAGGACTTCAAGATTTTTGATAGCTTCCAAAATTTTAAAATCACTATCCAACTATAAATTTTAGAATTTTAGGTAGTTAGCTAACTTACTAAATTTTTTAAAAGTAAAGATATTGAAGAATTTTCAACTTTGAAAATTTCCAAAATAATGTCAAGGAAGTTAGTTTAATATCTTTTAAAATTAGAAGCACAAATTTACTTGAAAAATTGCCATATTACTGAGAATGAACCCATGAAGTCCTCTATGAATTTATTTTTATCTAGCCTTGATGAAATTCCTGATTTAATCATTTCTACAACCTATTAGGAAAAATAATGAAATTTTAATATCATCCCATACAAAGGAATTTATCCTTAAAAAAATTCCCAATTGTGCATACTATGGTCTTAACCATCCCTATAAAATTATTTGATCCCAACTCAAATAAATCTTTATATTTAATTAGTTATGTGAATCACTATACAACACAACTACCTCTAGGATTATGATTGAATAAATGTCTATTTCTCCTTCATAATTGCACACCAAAAACTTGATCAATTATGACATATTTTAAGATGAATGACTATGATGACTCTTATGAAAGCATGTGACCAACATTTTGTAAACAATGACCTAATGATTCTTACCAATTCCACAATCAGGGAAAAAATTAAAACTTGATAGTCAAAAATTAGGAAAACACTATCAAATTGAAATTGATATCAAATTTGATAATAAATTTTAATTTTAATTTATCATTTTCAAGATATCAATTTTGATATCTCAAAATTTATTGCAATTTTGATTTTGATTTATATTAGTTAAAAAAATGATAAATATTGTCTATATTACCCTTCATAAAAATTGTTACACATATTCATGAAAAAAGGTGGGAAAAAATGGTCACCCCAAAATTCCAAATGGGGCTTGTTCCTACAGCATCGGGAATCCATCCCTGTGTCTGTTCCTACAACATAAGGCTAGTTCATAGTTTGTTTCTCAGTCGTAGCTGTTATGATTTCTGCTTTGGTTAAATTATGGTTGAGTTAAAAGAACTTTGCATTACCTTCCTGTAACGTAGGTAGAATTCTTTCCAAGTATTTATTTTCAATAGGTTGTGATTGAAACTGGTTCTTAGTGCACATACAGTGTTGCTCCATTTCAAGTATACGTTCCCTGGTTTGACAAGTAAATGAACGACCATGAAAAGATATTAGTTGCCTGCTAGAATGTCCAATTCTCAGGATAGGTTTTGCCATTATTTTCATATCCTTTTGTGGGTGTGACCATTTTTGGTGCTGTTATTGGGGATGGTTTCAAGTTAAGAACCTATCATAAGTCATTGTTAACAGTAGTTTAGTTTGTTATTCAATAATTTTCAAATTCCTTCAATTCACCATTCATTCTATTGCATGCATAGAAGAAGAGACACTCTGGGAAGATTCCTTCCTGACCTTCCATTCATTGATAACAATCCTGAACCAGCTTATAATCTATTTTAGGAAGAAGGAGACCAAGATATCAATCCATTTGCTGAAAACCTGTTTGTTGAATTGCCATTTGACCTAGCTAACAAAGAACCTGAAGAAAATCCATTTGCTCTAATACTCCATCAGGAAAATATGGCACAAAATCCACCTAATCAACTTCCTGCTTTTGAGTTTCCCATTGTTGCTCAGCAAGATAATGATAACCTTAAAAATATTCCTTCTTCATTACTCCCCAAGTTCTATGGACTAGTTACAGAAGACCCAGACACTTTCTTGTTCAAGTTTGACATCCTCTGTTGCAGCTATGATTACACTTCAGATGCTCATAGGCTGAAGTTATTTCCTTCTACTTTGAAGGAAGGAGCTCTTAGATGGTTCATGAGTTTGGGAAGTGGTGTTGTTGATAGTTGGGCAGCCATGCAAATAATTTTTTTTGAGAAATACAAGGAATATTGTAATAGTGGTAGTAAGGGAGATGATATATTCTGAATTCAACAAAAGGAGGATGAAAGCCTGGAAGACTATATCTCAAGATTCTTGTTTTTACTGAAAAAGAATTCAGCCCATACTCTCAATGAAGAGTCTCAGAAACTACTCTTCCTAAGAGGAATCAGTGATACCTGTATAGATGCTCTAGACCTGATGGGAGGAGGTGATATAACCCAACTGCCTTGGGATGATATCAAGAAAATATGTCTTAACTACTCTTAAGCAATTGTTAAGAAGGGTAGAGGTCATCAAGCCACAGTGGGAAAGTCTTCTATTAATGGAGTTTCATGGATGGAGATCACAAATTTGCTATCTGATTTCAGACAAGATATCATAAACAATATGGCTACACAGTTGGATACTATGCAAGCTCAGAAGAAACATGAGGAAACTGAAGCAATCTTGGCAGAGTTCTGTCTACATTGTAGACAGAAGAAAAGGGACTGTAGATGTAAGACAGTGGCTAACCTAGAGGCTAAGCAGTTACCTACTGACTTTAAGATGGTAGAAAGTGATGATGACCAAGTATTCTTCATCGCACAAAGGCGACCATGGGCTCAAAGACAAGGTATGCCTCAAGACCCTTTGAATTTTGGTAATCCTTATTCTAATTATAATAACTAGTGGCAACCTACATATGGCCCATCACCCCCTTGGAATACCCCTCAATCGAATTGGCCTAACTATCAGAGTCCTCAATAGCAATCTCTTCAAGGAGGTTGGTAGCAGCCACAAGGACAATGGACTCCACCCCAAGGTAATTGGTAGCAGAATCCTCAATGGAGAAGTCCACAGCAATGACAGAACCAATCCCCTGCCTCTTTGTAATTTTAGCAGCCACAGCCTCAGGCCCTCATGCCACCTCCTACAACACCTACATCAAATACTGGCCTTCCAAAACAAACCCCTATGCCTACTCAACCATTGCTAAATCTTAATAATAAGCAGCAACAACAGCAGCCTATGTATTTTATAGAAGCCAATTGATATCCAGCTTATGCCCTAAATATTCACGATATCCATCTCAGATCTGGAACCACACTTCCTGCTCCACAGCCACCTGTAATTATGAAAATTTCAGATTTTTCCTTTGAGCAATCTACCAAACCTGTAGAACATATACCTGTAGTAGATACTGTCTCTAAGGAGCCTGTCCTGCAGCATCAGGCCAAACTGCCTTTTCCTCAGAGATTGTAAATTACTACATCAAAGTCTATGGAAGAGTCTACCTTTGATATTTTGGATCAGTTGAAGAATGTACACATTCAAATTCTCCTTTTCCAAGCCATTAAAGATGTCCCAATTTATGGAAAAGCCACTAAGGAGGCCTGTTTAAAGAAACCAGGAAGAAAGAAAAAGGATCTTCAAACTATCCATGTTCTAGGAAAGTTGGCAGATAGTATGTTAGGGAAGGTAGTCATTCCAAAATATACTGACCCTGGGAGTCCTGTGGTACAAATAAATATTAATGGCCAAATAGTAAATAATGTTTTGATTGACCTTGGTGCAACCATCAATTTAATGACCAAGAATACAATAGAGTATTTGAATATCTTAAACATTTAGTCTACACCTACCGTCCTGTAGCTTACTGATTGCTCCACAGTAAAGCCTGATGGAATGGTAGAAGATGTTATTGTCATCCATGAGTCTTGGGAATACCCAACAGACTTCACCATATTGTCCACTAGGGCAACTTTGGGAGGATATCCTATTATCCTAGGTAGACCATCGTTAGCCACTACTAATGCTTTTATAGGATGCCGCTCAGGAGATATGACAATTTCTGATGGTCAGTCAAGAAAGAAATTGGATTTATACCTACCTACTCAGCCTCAGCCAGACTTGTCTCAACCAATTTGGCCAAATTTAGGAGAGGAAACTGAAGAATTCAATTCATTGGCTCAACTAATGATGTTGCAAACTAATCCATTCTCACAGCTTCAGAGTGAGGATGACTCGCTTTTACATATTTTACAGTCCAACCCTGGTCCAAGTAGCTCATCTACTGCAGATAGTTGTGTTCAGCAGTATTTCCTGCAACAACTGAATTCTGAGGACCTGACATCTGAATATCCTATAGTTTATCATAATTTGCTTCCATATAAAATACATACACCACCTTTATCAGCAGCCTCCATGAATGATCTTATCAAGCAAGTAGAAGTGTCTTTAGGCTGTTGTCTGAATATAAATGATAAGCTGCCTCAATCTCAACAAGCTACCCTAGTCACAATGTTGCAAGAACAACATAGAGCTTTTGCATGGGACTATGGGGATATGAAGGGAATATATCCTCAACTTTGTACTCATAGGATTTATATTAAGGAGGATTATTCACTTGTCAGGCAGCCTCAAAGAAGGATAAATCCAACACTTAGGGAAATAGTTAAAACAAAGCTTCAAAAATTGCTTGATGTTGGTTTTATATACCCCATTTCAGACAGTCAATGGGTGTCTCCATCGGTAATTGTCCCTAAAAAAGGTGGAAAATGGAGAGTTTGTGTAGACTATAGGGAGCTAAACACAACAACTAAAAAGGATCACTTTCCACTTCCATTTGTTGACCAAGTACTAGACTCCTTGTCTGGGAAAAAGTATCTCCTTTTTGGATGGATATAGTGGCTATAATCAAATTAGAATCAGCCTTGAGGATCAAGACAAAACAAATTTTACCAGTCCATGGCGTATTTTTGCCTACTCTATCTTACCTTTTGGGCTGTGTAATGCACCTGCAACATTTCAAAGGGCATTCATCAGTATTTTTGTTGATATTTCTCGTGATTCTATGGAAATCTACATGGATGACTTCACTACTTATGGAGTTACTTATGAAGAAGCATTGACCAATCTAGAAAAAATGTTGAAAAGATGTCAAGAGTAGAATTTGTCTTTGAACAGTGAGAAATGCTTCATGATGATGCAAGAGGGAATTGTTTTAGGCCATCATATCTCTCAAGCAGGAATTCAAGTTGATCCTACAAAAATAGAAGTTATTCTAACTTTTCCAACACCTATAAAACAAAAGGATGTTAGAAGCTTCTTACGACATGCTGGATATTATAGAAGATTCATTAAAAATTTCAGTAAGATCGCCAGTCCATTATATGCCTTTTTTACTAAGGATTCTGAATTTAGTTGGATTGAAGCTTGTAACAAATCTTTCCTACAACTTAAGAACTTGCTTACTCAGGCACCTGTTCTTCAAAGACCAAAGTGGATTTTTCCTTTCCATGTACACAAAGACGCTTCTGATTATGCAATAGAGACAGTTTTAGAACAAAAATAGAATTCTATTGAGCATGCTATATATTTTATTAGAAAAAACTTGCAAGGTCTTGAATTAAATTATACTATCACAGAAAAAGAATTGTTAATAGTTGTGTATGCTTTAAACAAGTTCTGAAACTGTCACTGGTTACCAAGTATTTGTTCATACAGACCATGTAGCAATAAGGTACCTCATGAATAAGCCTGCCATATTTGGTAGATTAGCAAGATGGCTCCTATTGTTGCAGAAATTTGATATCACAATCATTGATAAACCAAGACGGGCTAATGTAGTGGTTGATTTCTTATCAAGACTTCAAACGACTACACCTGACACACCAGAGGTAATTGATGATATATTTCTTGATGAACTTCTATTTTTCACTGCTGCTCGCACCCCATGATATGCAGATATTGCAAATTACTTGGCAGTCAACCAGATTCCAGTCCATTTTTTCCCAAAGGAAAAATAATTGTTGGTGGAGAAAAGTTTTAACTTTTTATGGATTGCAGATTGTTTATTCTACACAGGACCTGACCAAGTCATGAGAAGATGTGTAAGGGAATATGAGACCTATGACATACTGCATGCTTGTCATGATGAGCCATGCGGTGGGAACTTTGCAACCAAAAGAACATCTATGAAGGTGCTTACTACTGAATACTATTGGCCTACACTACACAGAGATGCTGTAGCCTATACGAAGAAATGTGACAAATGTCAATGCATGGGAATACCAACAAGGTCTGATGAAATGCCCCTGTATCCTCAAGTGGTAGTCAGCCCCTTTGATAAGTGGGGCATGTATTTTGTTGGATCCATTGATCCTCCATTCAATGGGAAATCATATATTTTAGTTTGTACTGGTTATGTAACCAAATGGGTGGAAGTGAAAGCAATGACTCATGCCCGTGACAACAAGGTTGTTGAATTCCTATATGAGCATATCTTTACTCGATTTGGAGTCCCAAGGGAACTTGTCATAGATCGAGGAGCTCAATTTACATCCAATTTAATCAATGCACTAATGAATGATTACAAGATCTGACATAGGAAGTCTAGCCCCTATCACCCTCAAGCCAATGGTCAGGCAGAAGTTACCAACAAAGAAATTGAGGCGATACTTACAAAGATAGTTCAGCTACACAAGAAAGATTGGAGCAATCGACTTCCTGAAGCCATCTGGGCCTATAGGACAACGTGGAAGACAACTACAGATTTATTCCTATTGAATTACTCTATGGAAAGACTGCCATGTTGCCAATAGAATTTGAGCACAAGACCTTGAGGACTACTTTAGAGCTTAATATTGACATTTCTGAAGCCCAAAAGGAATGACTCCTGCAGCTGAATGCGCTAGACGAAATTAGAAAAGCAGCCTTGCAGCATACTGAAATCATACAGTAGCAAAGGAAAAAGTGGCATGACCGACATATCAAAACTAAGCAATTCTCTGTCAGTGATTGGGGCTGCTCTATGACTCAAGGTATAAAGAAAATTAGGGTAAACTCACCACCCGATGGATTGGACCATATGAAATTGAGAATGTATTTGATAATGGTTCAGTTCAATTAGTCACAATTGATCTTGTTCAATTCAAGCTACTGGTTAATAGACACCGTCTTCAGTTGTATCGTAAGTCAGTCTCAAAAGAAGAATTTATGCAGTAGTTTGTTCAAGATCCTACCACTGATCTTCCTACAGCAAAAGGCTTTAGCCTTTCTCCTGCAGCTTCACCATAATGTTACAATGCATGCTCATAATAAAGGTTTCCTTTTTAAGGAAACCCTTTTTCTTTGTTCCTACTCATCGCCAAATCTCACTTCCTTATCTTCCATCCCATCCATCCATTCTATCCATATATCTCATCCGTCCACATCACCCATCCACCTCATTCATACACACCACCCTTAATTATGATTTCATTCCCAATTGCCATTTCATGTTGAAGCTGTCATCTTTCTCAGCATGTACACACATTTATTGAAAGGTACACGATATCTTTTGTTGTCGCATCATTGATTTATTTCATTTTATTCATTTATTATTATATCTATATCAGCCATTATTGTCCGATCTCCATCTATTCTTTAGTACATGTGTGGACACATGTCATATTTTAAGTAGGGGGCAGGATAATCCATTTCACTTACACTGCTGTCACAATTGTTCAGATATTTTTCTTTATTATTTTCTTTTACTTTCCAAATATGACTACATGTTTCATCCTAAATCACAATTAAAACTTCTTGTTTAAGTAGCTGTAATAATCAATACATGCAAATATCTTTTGGGTTCATTCTTGGAAAAGAAGAGAAAGTGACGGTAGGGCAGAAAAAGCAGAGCAAAAAAGTAAAAAGTTTTCTTTGGATTTTTAGAAAAGAGTTTAAGTTTCAGCTGAGACAATTGTGAATATGGGTGGTCAACTAGTAAGACATGAGCTTGTAGCTCATGAGATATTGACACAGAATCCTTAAGCAGTTCAAGCATTCGGCCTCTATGGTTAGTTGAACTACTTTTTGAGGTTAGATACTTTCAATGAGGAAGTCACATGCGAACTTTTAAGAACCCTTTATAAAGGAGAAGCTATAGTATGGGGTTTAACAGTAGCTGTAACTGAAGAACGAATTGCAGAGGTAACCGGGCTTCCAGCTATAGAAGATAATTTTTCTTCAGATGTTGTTTCTGCTAGGGCATAATTTACAATACCAACTAATTGACCCTTGGAGGTCTCTAAGCAAGGATGCAAGCAAGTGTCATTGCCTCCCCCATATCCAGAATATGTTGCTTTTATAATCAGCTACTTAACATGTGAAGGTCATTTTTCTTACCTACATTCCTACCATTTTAAATTGCTGAGTCATATGAGGCATGGGTTAGCTATTAATGTCCCAAATTTTTTGTTAAAATTTCTGGAACAATGTGCCCATGAAACCCAGAAGGGGAAGGATAACTCCATTGCCCACTATGTCCTTATAAAACTATTGATTGAATGCTCTTTGAGTGATGTGTCACCTCTTTCTTGGCAAGTATTTATTGCCCAAAAGAGCTTGCAACTTCCAGAACCCCCTAGAGCACTTGCTCCATGGCCTAAGAAAAAGAAAGAGAAAATAACATCTACCAGTAGGAAAGCAGGGCAAGGGTCATTTGCTCCTACAGCACCTAGTCCTCCGCCCGAGTGCAAACTAGGTCTGCCAGTAGGAGAGAAAAAGGAAAAACAAAGGCATGAGAGTCATCTGGGGTGGAACAAACCCCATAATTTGACCCTCATCCTCAGAAAAGGCAATGCTCTACTCCTATAGCATCTTCTCCTGCAATAATTTCTCCTACAGTAACGCCTATTGCCACCACAAGTTCACCATCATCTTCTGATAAGGCAGATCCCTCTAGGAAATTTAGAAAAAGGAAAGCTACGAGAGCACCTCTGACAGCTGCAACATTGCCAAGAAGAGTTTCAACAAGAAAATAATATAAAGTCTCCCCTGCTTCACCTCAGCCTAAAGTTATCATAATTTTAGACGAATTTGTAGGTTCTGAACATAATGTCTCTCAGGATGTATCTGAGAATACTGCACAGAGTCCATTTGTTATTCCTGAAGAAGAAAAAATTGAGACAAGGGAAGTTGAGCATAATGAAAGGGGGGTACCAAGTCTCGATGAATTGGTTGTTGTGGCTATGCAGATTTTGGAGGAAGCACAGTCTTCTCCACTACAACAATAGGAATTCATCCTGCAGTAAGAAGAAGAACATCCTGAACAATTGGAAGTGGCCGATGAAGCTCCATTACCCCCTGAAACTTGTCAAGCCATGGTTGTCTACAAAAAGACATTTTTGATTGAATTCTTGGAATATCTTAGAATCACATGGAGACCGGTCACATTGCAGACCTTGAGTTTCTGCCACCTAGCCAAGACTGAAATGCAACAAAGTCTTTGGGAGGAAGAAAAAAAGAAACTGAAAAGAGATATTGAAAGCCAGAAACACGAAATCCAAGAAATGAAAAAGAAAATGGATGAAATGATGACAATAACTGGTAAGATTATGGAGTGTAGACCACCGCCTAGAGTTTATGCTCTGTCTCAAGGAACAATTTTTGTGGTTCCATTTAATGAGAATTTCTAGGAATCTAGATCCCATTCTTCACACTGCTAAAGAATTCTATGATGCATACTAGGCGGCTCCTAATTGGCTAAGGAATTCTTTGTACGAATTTTATTTACATGGTTTTATAATTCCCTCTGAAACAGAGTGGAATCCACTTTTGTACATTGGCGACATTCATTTAAGATCACTCATGTCTTGGGCAAAAAATGAAGCTAATTATGGCAGGCAATTAGAAGCATATGAAGAAGCTGAAAGGGATGAGCCTATTCCATTGCACCCTGAGAGTTCAGACCCCTATACAATGTTGAAAACCTAGCTTACTGTGGCATATGGCCTCAATAATGGTACAGTTAGGCTGAAAATATTTGATCTCAGAAAACAAGTGTATGATGAGTTTCAAGAATAGACATACTCCTTTTGGAAGCTGTCATACTCCAGAATTGAGAAGAGATGGGAGAGATTGACTGTTGGGTTAAGAAGGTCTGAGCCTCATAGTCCCCTGAATTTTACGGCAGCTCTCAGAAGATCAAACAGATACATACAGTTGGGCCTTCAAGAGAGGTTTGAATTATGGTTTCCCTTGACATTTAGACCTCCTGTGCTGTTGTGGCCTCTTTATCCCTACCGAGCTACAAATATTAATGAAGATACAGAAGCTCGTAGGTATGAAAGGTGGCAAAGTTTCAGTGGTTTTTATTATAAATTTGGAACTTCATTTTAGGGTCATGCCTCAACCACTGATTTTAGAGAGACCACCAGAAAGTTTAACGCTGGAGGAACAACATTATGTTATGTAGGGGGAAAATAATGAGCCCAAAATATGCTCATAATTTGGGTATCATGGTGTACTTTTAATACCCTTACTTTTGTTGTTCATGGTTGTTTAACTCTTTAGAAACCTTTTATTGGGGGATATCCTATGGCAATACACTTTTATATTCCTGCAGCCTATCATGTTGATATGTCTATTTATTACCCTATTTGACTTCCCAAATGACTGGTATAACGCATGTAGTTTTTGAATAATGAACTAAATTTGATATGTGATTAATAAATGAATATCGTGTAGTTGCCATGCATGTTTTCTATTGCCTGGTGTTTCACAAGTTGTTGAAGAAAGTATGAACGAGTCAAACACAACTGATCTTGGCCTTGCAATAAAGTCCATTTCCTGCACGACTTCAAGGAAGCTATTCTGGAAAAGAATCTTTGACTGAAATTGTTGGGAAGGAATTTAAATGTCAAATAATTTGGAAAGAGTGGAATGCTGAATTCTCTCTGAACCATGTTGAGTGGATAAGTTCATTTATTTAGTCTGTTCCTCGATTCCAGGATACATTTACATCCACATCTTTCTCTGTTAGGGTTAATTAGTTAGTTGTTTTCCTAATTTAAATAAGTGTTCCTCCTATGCGAGTGAGCAAGCATAATGAGATAGAAAAGATATCATTTAAGAGTTAGTATGATAATAAGAGATAGAGTTTTGTGTTACTTTTCATATGAGCAGAACAATGTATACCATTCTGAGTTAATGAATAAAAGCTAATGAAGTTCTAAGTTCAATACTGGCATAATTAGTTGATGCTTGCTAAGGGGGCCCACTTAGTAAGTATCTGTAGTTAGTTAGTTATTCATTCATTTTCTGTTGATCATAAGTTAGATTTCATTCTTGAAGTTTTTGTGCAAACTCAGTCTTATATTGTTCTTGCAGTATCGGGAATCCATCCTTGTGTTTGTTCCTACAACATAAGGCCAGTTCATAGTTTGTTTCTCAGTCGTAGCTATTATGATTTCTGCTTTGGTTAAATTATGGTTGAGTTAAAAGAACTTTGCATTACCTTCTTGTAACGTAGGTAGAATTCTTTCCAAGTATTTATTTTTGATAGGTTGTGACTGAAACTGGTTCTTAGTGCACATTCAGTGCTGCTCCATTTCAAGTATATGTTCCTTGGTTTGACAAGTAAATGAACAACCATGAAAAGATATTAGTCGCTTGCTGGAATGTCCAATTCCCATGATAGGTTTTGTCATGATTTTCATATCCTTTTGTGGGCGTGACCAAAGACCAAGGGATCATTGACAAGCAAAATTTGTTTAAGCCTTTGGTCTGTGATCTCCATGAATGTTGTTTTCCTTTCCATTGCCACCAACAAAATAGGAGTATCTATGCCAAAACATTCTATCCCCTCCACAAAGACTAAAATAATGAATTTTGAGTGGCTCGACTTCGCTATTATCTACACCCTAGCCGAAAAAACCCCCTAGATAGAGACAATGAACAAAAACAACTTTCAAAAAGCATACAAATGAATTTCCATCATCCACCAACATTAAAAGCTTGCAAACAACAAGGCCAAACCATAATACACGAGCCAATAATAATGACAATGCAAGGATATTTGTCCTTGCATGTAGATTTCATCCTTCAAAAAAAAGGTTTAACCCAAACTTCACCTCGTAATAAGAACCATATGCCACCCGACTGATTTGCTTGATCTAATATGAACTTCGTACCCTTCGTGCCTCTCCATTTGGCAAGGTCATCATAATTCATTAAAATAGCGGTCACCTCCATGAAGTGCCCTATTTTGAGAGGACTCCTGCCTCAGTGATAACCTTCTGCTAATGGCCACCTATCCCTAATGCCTTGGGTTGCCACAAGAAAAAAGGGAGAGGTGATGTGGCCATGCCAAGTGTCTCCCCTCCTTCACTTCCTTGCCAATATCCTAGTGTCCACACTCTCTGCTACCAATCAACCACCATAGCTTTTAGCCATGCTAGTGGGTGAAAAGGAGAAGGGACAAGAGAGGTGGGGGGGACCCTGCCACCCTCCCCAGATGATCATGTTTTAGATTGTATTGTGCCTCTTCATTTTTCAAACAAGATACCTTATGATCACACTACTATGTAGGAGTTTGAAGTTTTGGAATACTTTGAGTCTTTAGATGGGGATGAAAAGGGTTCTTCAAATGCTCCTTCTTCTCCATAAGGGATAGTTGATGTACCTTCACCTTTAGTGATTCATTGTGTATATTCATTGATTGAGGCTCCTATCATTCCTATTCGATAGGACCATTCATCTTGTGTTGATGATTCACTGAGCACGTCCAGTGATTCATTACAAGTATTTCATTGTCTTCCTAATTAGGATTCATATTTTCTAGACATTGGTTCATTGTTCATGGAATCTCATATTTCTAACTTGGAAGACACATTTGAGGGTATATCCCTCCTATTTGATGATAGTTGTGGTACAATTATTGTCACTCCATCTCAATCTCTAGATAATGTTCAGAATCAATTTCCAGTGGTACCTTTTTTTTCACCTCCTATTGTGATTAGGAATGTTCTTGATTGGTTCATGGCAGCATCTTCCAAGGTCTTGGCGACACGAGCAGATTTCAGAGACATCATCATATGTCCATGCATCATTTTTTTTTCTTTTCTCTCTTTTGGAGAGGGGTTTTTTCCCATAGGGTTTTTCTCCTTTTCTCTAGTTGTGAGAGATTTCTTTTTGCATTTGTAAATGGGTACCTAACATGGCTGTGTAGTCGAGACCTATATTGCATCTTCATTTTTTGCATAATAATTATCCCTAAGTTGCACTTAAGGGGGGGTGTTAGAGTAATTGGTTTTTACCATTTACTCGCTTAAGTTTACTTAGGCATGATTATGCATTTAATAATTCTTGGGTAGTTTTGTTTCCTGTATCATGAAGTTTTATACCCATCACATATTTTCTTTCCTTTATAAGGCACCATTGTATACTGTGTAAAATATCTCATCTCAAATTTATTCACTCATTTTGGTGAAATAGCATATGTGCTTCTTTCATTTTATGTGAAGCAATTTTGTTGTAGATGGTGCTCCTAGGAGGTGGTTGACACCAACAAGAGCCACTCAAGGAATCAAGCCTCTAGAATCACCTACAAAAACCTAAAAAAACCTTATACAAGAGGAAAAATAAGAACATGAAATCAAAACAATGGATGCAAGATATGGCCAGTATGAAATACTCAAAATTGATGCACAATATATTGGACTTAGACAAATAAAATATACATATGAAGCCTTGCTTATATATACAAGGGTGATGATGTACCATCATTAAATGGTTGTCATAATTAAATGGCATGGGCAAACAATAAATAACCTAGGACACAAGCATTAAATAAAATCCAACTATATAAGATAAGTGACAACTAATGCTAGAATGTTTCCCCCTAATTAATGCTAACTATAAATATTCTCTCCTAGGACCTAAATGGACTTAACAATGTAAATAGGACCTAGATAAGACTAGATAGGGAAAATACCTATTTACACTAACAAATGGAAATTAATCCAAGACCACCTTAAGATCACGAGGGGGATAAAAATAATACCAATTAACCTAATTGAAATTGTATGATTCTTAATGAAGACCCAAATAAAATATCTAGCATCTAATAGGTGGCTTTAGAATGTGTAGTAACAAAAAAAGTATCCCTTTCTCCTTAGTTTGGGAATGAATAATTAATATTAAAATGAGCCTGTATACACCTAAAATCGGTCAAGACGTTTAATTAATTAAATACTAGTTATTTAATTAATATTTCAACTACTTATAAATAAATTCTCAATTTATTTATATAGTTCATATCTTCTAATTCTCCAAATCTAAAATCACATTCCTCTAATTTAATTAAATAAACAAATTTCTAAAGTTTTTTTTATTTAATTAATTCTCACTAATCCCAAATTTGAAATTCAAACACATGTCTAACTCTTTTCATGCCACCTCACCAAGGTCACATGAAATTAAATAATTTAATTTTTAATTACAATTATCTTCAACAAATTTTCAAACATATGGCTTATTCCTCACACACTTCTTCAACAAAATTTCAAACACATGGTCTTTTTCTCACATACTTGATTCCTCCATCCATTTGGCATGTTGTCTTTTGTCGAGGGATTCCTTCATCCATTTGGCATGTTGTCTTTGGTCAAGGGAATAGTCTTCTTCATTCTCTCCATCTACACCGTTCATCCCTCTTAGAATCATGTTTCGCTTTATAGTTTCATTTTAAATCATGTTTTGCTTTATAGTTGCATTTTAAATCATCATATCAATGGTTATTTGAGCATATGAAAAATCTTTTTAGCTTCTTATCACAACATTTGCATCACATAAGTTAGCAACATTATCCACATTTGTCAATATCTTCATTATCATTTCACAATGGCATTCATCACTTAATTTCATGTAGGAACTTAGATTTCTTACATTTAGAATAGTATCTCATTTCTCAAGTTGTCATTTTAACAACCATAGTGCACATACAAAATCTAAGAGCCAATATGGTTTAATAAATCCTTGAGAATAGAGAACAATGGAACATTTTTGAAGATTTGCTTAGCTATAATTTAGAGTAGTTATTTGATTCAAATCTTCAATATAATACATCTCATTGATGTTTGTGTTGATTTACTAACTCTCCCATATTTCACACACACATAAATTGGTGCCCACCATGGGGCCAGACCCCATTTTTAACAATTTTTTGGAAAAGTTTTTTAAATAGGTTGGACATGACATTTTAGCACAACCGTGAGTTCTTTCGGTGCATACAACTCTTTTAGTGCATCTAGGGTCTATTTTGGTGCATACAACTTTTATTTTGATGCATGCAACCAATCTTTCAGTGCATTTAGGGTCTGTTACGGTGCATACAACATTTCTTTCAGTGCATCCAACAATTTTTAAGTGCACACAGGGAGTATTGTAGCACATTTAGTAGTTCTTGTAGTGCATATATGAGTTCTTTTAGCACATGGAGTATATGTTTTAGCATACTGGGATGATATTTTAGTGCATTGGATGACTGTTTTAGTGCATCTGGTTAAATTTACAAAAAAATAAAAATATGAGAACAAATAGGTGTTTTCTGCTTGCAAATACTTTTATATGCTGGTCAAAGACAATCTTATGAAACTACTAATGATTTATGCAGGGGAAGGAATTATTTAATGATTTATTTTGGTTAAGATAGGAATCTAGCTTAATTAGAGGGTTAAAGAACACCATGTCTTTTGTGCTTGATGAATGGTAGACATATGCTCTTCCCTTAACTGGGTGACCAAAAAGCCAAACCCATTTACTTTTATTTTGTTTTATCCATAGAGGGACTGCCTTGTGGGAAAAAGTAATCACCCAAGAGAATGACCCAACCGGTAACACACTAAAGCCAAGCAACTTCCAACCAAGATATAAATGTGGGTACTTGAGGAAAGTTCAAGTACCATGAAGATTGTTCTGACAAGAAGGGAAGCAATGGTCTCTTGCCATATGGATGATCCCCCATGAATGAAATGCCTATATTAGAACCATTTGTTGTAGCAAGGCCAAAATCCTTATTCTATTTACAAGCACAAGAACGGTCGTTCTGAAGCCATCCCACATTTTTGTAGCTTTTAGTAGAGATGAGAAGTATGCAATGGGAGATTCATGGGTATTGATGCTTGGCTACCTTGAGAAGTGAGTGCCGTGGAGGGGAGCCAGTGGGGTCAAGCATCTAATTATCCACTAAAAGTAAGTGCAACTAGAGTAAAATCCAAGTGGGAATCCAATGAATATTTTCCTACACGACCTTAGGTTGTACATGTTTGATGTGTTTTACCAATGTGTTCTTAAACAAATTTAAAACAAAACATCACACAATGGAAGTGGACAACTTGATTCAAAAATCATCCATTTGAACGCTTGATTCTTGCAACTTACAAGCTAGAAACCAAGAAAAATCCATTGTTCAATGAATTACACCTTGGTAACATTCAAATTCATGGATTAAAAATAAGAAATACTACTAAAAACATTGAAATTTTCCAGAATAGCACATTTGTCCTCTATTCCAGTGCATCTAGTCAATGTTATAGCACATATGTACAGTCTTTTAGTGCATAGGCTCCCTGTTTTAGTGCATACAGTAAATATTATATCACATTTGTGCACTCTTTTAGCACATCCATCTTTTGTTATAGTGCATACATATATTTTTATGGTGAAACTATGCAATTTTCTAGCGCATTCACTCTATGTTATAGCGCATCCACTACATATTTTAGTGCATCAACCCTCTGTTCTAGCGTATCCAAGAAATCTTATAACACATCTATGATTTTGGTGCATCCATCCTCTATTTTAGTGCATCTATCAAATCTTTTAGCACTTTCGATCTATGTTTTAGCGTATCCATTAAATGTAAAACCTTAGAGTTAAATTTATCCCTTGTTTCATAGTTTGAGCCAAAATTTAGAATCTTTTTAATTCCAAAATCATTCCTTAGATACCACAGAGTCTAAACTTGTTAAAAATGACCTCTACAAGTGGAATTATCCAATCTAAACCTACATCTAAACATCCTAAAGTGCCTAAATCATCAAACTTATCATATCTTTGATTGTTAAGCCTAGTTTCATCATCAAGATTAATCATCCTTTCATCATGAAATGAAGACGTACAATCAAATTAAACTTAGTCTCATTAATAGAATTTCTTATTCTATTAGACTTAGTTGTAATCCTTGGCACTATTCCAAACAAAGATCAAAGTCTAGTTAAAGTATAACACTTATATGCCCATACAAACAAGATTGCAAAAGCAAAAACTCAAAGAAAAATAATTGAAAACACAAAACATCGAAACGCAAAACATTGGAACTCAAAGCATAAAAAATTTGAACATTGAAACTCAAAATAGTGAAACGCAAAACACCATGGTTGAAGCTAAAGAAAATCCTTTCCATGGAATCCACAACAATGAAGGGGAAGAAATAACTAAGGAAGACATTCAACATGCTAAACAAGATCTGAACTTCCACAAGTGCTTATAAAATATTTTCAAAAGAAATGGGGAAAAATACCTCCTAATGTTGGCTAAACAAGGTGTCAAATTTCTTGATGACTTTGATGTGAATGAATTGAAAGCACCTCCCAAATAGCCTAAAAAATAAACAAAACAAGTGGTTATCCTAATTCATCAAATGAAAACCCTTCAACAACAAATTCTTGACATGCAAATGGGAACCTCAAAATGATATTTGATCCAAGACATTTGTCCATATCCTTTTGATCAAGATATCCATATAATTCTTTTTCCCAAACATTGAGAATTCCCAAATTATGACAAATATAATGGGAAAACATATCCAATTGATCATGTGAGGGAATTTAGAACCATGAGTCTTGAATTTTCTCATGAAGAAACTTATTTGATGAGGTTGTTCCCAAGAAGTCTAGGTGGACAATGCCTTGAATGGTTTTCCAAGCTTGCACCACCAATCAAAACCTTTGAAGAATTAGTTAACAAACTCATCACTCAGTATTCTTATAACATTCAACATGGCATAACAATGAAGGAGCTTTGCAACTTGAAATAGAAAAATGGTGAATCGTTCCTTGTGTTTTTGCAAAAATGGAGAAGGTTATTTGCAAGATATTCTATCCTGTACCTAAAAAAGAAAAGATGGAAATCTTTATTGATAACCTAAATTATGAGATGAGCTACATATTGGAATTACAATGTCCACCCACATTCAAAAAATTGCTTGAAAATGGGATTAAAATTGAAGAAGATTTGGTCAAAAGAGGAGTCATAAAACTTTGCAATGACAACACATCAAACTCCTCTAACAACTACAAAAAATGATGACAAACCAAAGTTTTGGAAAAGAAATAAGAATGTGGGTAATAATTATGGCATGATTGAAAACCAAAATACAAAACTTGTATTCAACTTGACAGCAACAACCACCAAAACCAATCAAAACAATAATCCATCCAACAACCAAAACAACAACCAAAATGTCAACCAAAGCAACAATCAAGGTAATGCTAGATCAAGAACACCATCATATCGCACATCCTCCAATCGAAGAAGGTTCACACCTTTTGGAAAATCATCATAATCAACATTAAAGGAACTTCTTGAAGCTAAAGTCATAACATTACGAGAGGAAGAAATTGGGAGCCACAAGTTAAGCCTCCATGGTGGAATGATGCACATTTTTGTGACTTTCATCAAAACAAAGGGAATAAAACCAATGATTGCATGCAATTGAAACACTTGATACAAGACTTGATTGACAAAAAGACCATATTTGTAGGACTCCAAACAAACAATGATCATGGAGCATTCAAGTGTTAGAAAAACAAGGATAGACAACTAAGAGGGAGGGTGAGTTAGTTATCACAAAATATTAAAATTTTCAAACTTAACTTAATCCCAGATCTGATGAATGAACAATAAACCATAAAAAATCAACACATCAAAAGCACAAAGAACACCAATATTTTTACGTGGAAACCCTGTTAGGGAAAAAACCATGGTGGATGTCAGTCCACAATATATACCCTATTAAAAGTATAATGGGAATGCACATGCATTCAGGCACACTGTCTAGAGCTCACTACTCAATTACAAGAGGGCTCACTACCCAAAGAATACACACTGTTTTACAAAAATTTGGATTAGATATGTAGGGTATGAACTAAGAAAATGGTTTCTACAAAAGCCTTACTACAATTCCGATTAAGCACATAAACACTCCTTCACACTTTTCTCAAACTTCTTCACACTCTGCTCTGCAATCGAATTATTAAATCAATATTCACACACTTGTACTTTCTTTGGCTCTTCCAAACTTCACACACTCTCTCTAATTTTTCACAAACAACCACTCTTATATATATGCAACATGAATTTACATCAACAACTTTGTCGGCTAGAATATAAAACATATTTACAATGTCAGACCAAATTTACAAATAAATTTTCAATGTGAATCAAACACCGTCAGCCAATATTATATTGTGGCCCAAAACAACATACTCAAGCACACCAAACATTCAAATTTTAATCTCCAAGGATCCACTACACGTTACAACCACCATGTTGGCCAAGAACATGAAAACTCAAATACACAAGAGAAAAATCTTTGACCACGAGCACACCGATCAATGAAAATGTGGAACAAAGATAGAGAATGATATAGAAGCATCCACAAACATTGAGAATCAATAGAGAAGCATCCACAACAACTGAAATTACTAGAATCACATCAACTTCACTCAGGAACACAAACTGAAACTGTTACATATTTTTCACCTCAGCTCAAATAGAGGAGCTGGCTGATTGTTTTTTAACATTAAGTGGAATTGCAGTTTGAATTTTAAATGTTGTTTTGCATTACTTTGTGCATTGAGTAACAATTATGCATTTAGAAGAAGAATAGAGTTTCAGAGTGGTTTTTAGATGCTGCAGGATGTAAAGAAATATAGAATTGAGTACATGAGCAAAGTAGCATTTCAGATGCTTTTATTCATTTCATAAAGAACTCATATTTTTACAAGGGTTCATTTGATTTCACAATCAAAATGATATTACAACATTGCATTCAAATGCATTTTCTTTTCAATTGAAAAGCAAAATTGAAATCAAAGATCCACACAAGTCATGGATATAACTGTGATTGCTACAATTTATGTCTAACAACACATTGCACTACTGGAGGTGCAGGAAAGAAAACATATAAGTGACAGATAATCATCATTGCTTGATTATTGACATTCGATGCTGAATGGTGCACCTTGCCTTCTTGAGCTTTGTCGACCTGTAAGAGGAAAAGAGGGGTGTCAATGGCTCTGATTATGATGTAACATATATGGAACACCCACAATAGAACAACATACTATTAGCAATGCATTGAAGCAATCAAATTCAATCAAATTCAGTATGAAAGAAGTGAGCTGAAGGAGAAATAGCAACATCATAATCATCGTGTTCCATTTTTATGCTAACACTGTTTGTTTCCTTGTGCAGGTATAGGTAAAGTCATGAAGTTGAACATTATTCGAAGACCAAGCATGTGGAGTAAAACAGGCTCCCACAAGGGTAGAGCTTGACATGCTGCCCTATTCATTAAATGGGCTAATTTTAAAGGATACTTCATTATATACATCGAATGAAATGAAATACAACTGAAGAGTAAAATAGAGAATTCATCAAGTAACGAAACCAATTGTGCATTCATAACGATCAAGATTTCTTTCTGAAGGCTACAGGTGAACAGTGAGCTTAGTTCACTTAAGGAATTTAACTGAGTGCATTTACATCAGAAATTGCTGAATAAATTCTTTTTTTGTGCTGATTGTAATCATATGTTATGTGAGGTTCAATTCATCAATTCTTTTTCAGATAGTGAACAGGCATACATATGCCTTAATGTTTTGTTCTAATTTTCATCATCAAAGAGGACAAATCTTAAGAGCAGTTTTGTATAGTGAAATATAAAAATGCATGAAGAGTACCATGTCGCTCAAGAATACAAACACAAATAGTGCTTTTGAGTGTTGAATGAATTTTTGGTTCCAGTTGACTGATTAAGTAAATACTGCATCATGAATAAGTAATAACAAGGAGATCATTCCAGAATAATAATGGAGTAAGTATTTTCTTTCCAGAATGATTCTGAGTTACCAGTTATACATATAAACTGGTGAGCAGAGGAGGTTTGTACTGATGTAATGTTTCAATCCAAAAGCAAAAAGGTAAAACCTCTGGAGAATTCAGATGTAGAAAGTGAAAACTGTTGTGTTAGAATTAAGGAAGGTTAAAAGAGACACTGTTGTTTATACACACAATATACATGGGGAGTTATAAGTATTAAGCTAGCGATCTTCATAGACTGTCAAGGAAGGAGCAAATAGTTTGTATCCAGACGAAGGTTTTGAGGTGTTAGTTATGCCTAGGAACAAAAGACTAGGTTCTATCTCAGTGGAGGTAGCATGAGTTCAATGTCCCAATAATGCAGAATGCAAATTAAAGGAGTTTGAATGCTTAAAGGGGCCCATAACCGAATATAGATTATTAGTGATTTTGATCTAAACCATGAGTGTACATTTCTAAAGGAAGATCTAAAAGCAAACATCAAATGCCAATATGGAGTTTCCTATTACAGCTACTTGTGTAAGTGTCTT